>CM051268.1:31101040-31168540 GCA_027921565.1 Artemia sinica
AGAATCTCAGGTTTTCAAAAACTTCATGACTTTGATTGGAAACGCTAAATAAATCGTTACATACGACCCCAATACTTTGAACTATGCAATAATGTGCTTCTAAAAATGGATGAATTAAAAATATACTGACCAACAACAGAATAACACATTCACATACTGATTAAGAGATTTGAAGTTTAATTGAAAACTAATGGGGCTATTTCAAAATCTCATCCAGAATAATAAAGTGAATATTACCTTGTGGATGTAAGGTTACTTCTTGTGTATCTGATGCTGTTGTATGGTCACCATCAACAGCAACTATTCTCATTTCGTAAGTTTCAATATCATCCAGGCCTCTCACAATAATAAAGTCTTCATACAATTCGTTAGGTGTGGATTCAAACATTGGTTCTCCCTTTCTCCTATAAGAAAAACATTATTGCAAAGGCGATGGAAAAATATGTAAAAACATAAGATATGCATACAAGGCCATCAAATGAGGACAAGGTTAAGATATTCTGTTGACAGGTTCTGATAACAAGAGACAAATTAGGATGTACACACATGTATAGGAGTATATATAGGAAGACTTTTAAGTGTGTCTTTAGATATAAGAATTCCTTAACCGTTGCAAAAGGTTCTAAATCGAGGTTTTACATAATAAAGACCCAGAAAAATACAGGTTTACCTAATCCTAAACTTCAAGCCTAAGAAAATCTAAAATAATTCTCTATATTCAATGTTTCAAACCTTATTATTGGTTAGCTCAATCTCGTGGTCACATTCAAGAGACTACCAAGGCAGTTTAGGAGTCACATTCCAGTCTTATACCCAAATACCCCAGCCTCATTGTAAAAATCCAGAGTTTCTCACTGTCTTAACTGAATGTTTATCAAGCTTTAGCTACGTAGCAGGGGGAGGAAGCGAGGAGGTTTACCGTTATCTTTCTCTATCTGTTGCGTCGTCGTACACCGAATTTTCTACAAAGAGTATTAAATCAATACGGAAAGTGTAGACTTTGACAAAGTTTATTCATAACTGGACTACGAGCCGATTCTTTACTGGCAACAATTGGGGAGGAAGGTAGACCAATAACTCTTCATACATTAAAAAAAATTTTTACTTCATTTTATTTTGCATAGCACAAAATATACAAAAAGGTGCATTTAAAAAGACTTCAAAGAATCACAGGACGCAGAAAAGCACAGCCACGCCTGATAAGTAACAACAGCTTTATAAGAGCAGAATCTAATGCCAAGTTTATGCAAACATGATTCCTTAAAAGGAGAAAGGATTTTGAATTTGAACTTTTTCCAGAATTCTATAAAGCTGTTAGAAAAATCTTAGGCATTTGTCGAAACCTTTCACTCTAAAAAAAAAAAAACAACGTCAAAAGTTCTTTTGTCCTTTATAGGAGTCATTTGCGGTTGAACTTCGGATGAACTAAGGCATTAGCTTGGCAGGTCCTACTTACTTAGTTAATTTAAAAAAGAAGGAGACGCAGAGAAGAAAAAACACAACCACGTGACCCTACTTCCCTCACAAATGTTGTTTCTCCTATGTTGTAAGCCAGTACTTTGACTGAAATAGCTTATTTATAATATATATTGAACCCAGGTGGAAAAAGAAACAAAAGGTGGAGGAAGGAGAAAAGACAGTGGTAAAGAGTAAAACCCGAGCAACATTATAGTCACATCTGTCAATAAAAAAATACAAAAATTTACGAATGGCATGGCATTTTTCTTTATTTTGGCGAAACACTCGTATTTCAGAAGCGGAAAAGTTAGTTTAAAGAGTTATGTACCAACACTAACTTGTGTCCAACTGTTCTCTACTAATAAACTACAGTGGTTTCTTAACTTTTGTCAGATTCCGGTCAAAGATAGAAAACTGCTGTTGTAAGTTTCCATCTTTTCTGCTTCTAAAATTATGCCTTGAATTTCGACTCTGAGAAAAGAATGTTATGCTTGGAATTTTATGCTTGAAAGTTGAACAATGTTCAACTCAAGAAATTACGAAAGGGGAACATAATTGACGCTGTATTCCTGCCTAATTACGATTTTAATAACAAACTTCATACTCCTGCCATTTACCCGTGCCCCAGCCATTTAAACATTTGCCTCTCAATTACTTGGACTATCTGTCTTGGCTTTTCTCTGTCTACAATTACCCAGCCCAGTCTTGATGCAACCTATTGCCCAAAATACTTGATAAATTCAATTCAAAATCAACGATAGAAAACTGCTGTTGTAAGTTTCCATCTTTTCTGCTTCTAAAATTATGCCTTGAATTTCGACTCTGAGAAAAGAATGTTATGCTTGGAATTTTATGCTTGAAAGTTGAACAATGTTCAACTCAAGAAATTACGAAAGGGGAACATAATTGACGCTGTATTCCTGCCTAATTACGATTTTAATAACAAATGTGACTATAATGTGGCCTGGGCATAAAAAAAGAAAAATCTTGAACTATCAAAACAATGTTAAGGTGCTTAATTTTAATAAATAAAAGGAGATAATACCTGTATTGCGCATAGAAGTGGGAGCCAGGTCTTCCATCAACATTGGGATGCCAAACTAGTTTCACTGCGGGGAATCCACTATCACTATTCACCTGATACCACGTAAACTTAGGCTTATCTGGCGCTACAAACTGTTGACTTTGCGTAGTTCTCTCTATGAAATATTTCTCACCGTCCCCAACGACAGTTGTTGCACGTATTTCGATTCTAAGAAAAAACATACTTTTTATTAAATGCATAAGTGACATAAATAAGCCATATTCACTTACGCTTTACTAATTAAATTTTTGCAGACAATTACTTGTAAACAATTATTACAAAAAAACATAAAATAGCGAAGAAAGGAGAAAACGAGGACAATAAACAGCCAGTGAAAAAATTATGCAAATATTTCGGTCAAGACCTCCGCTTGATCGTCCTCAGCAAAAAATAAAACTGATAAAAATATAAAATCCAAACCTTAAAGCAAAACACAAAACTAAAATAAAATAAGTTTTGTGTTTTGTTTTAAGATTTGGTTTTTATATTTTTATCAGTTTTATTTTGCACTGAGGACGATCAAGCGGAGGTCTTGAGCAAAATATTTGCATAATTTTTTCACTGGCTGTTTATTGTCCTCGTTTTCTCCTTTCTTCGCGATTTTATGTTTTATCAAGATCAGCCAGTGTGGTCTCAGAAATTATTTAACAATTATTACTGCTTTCTCTGAAACAGGATATTTCAAAACGAAAGATAAAAGATAGGATCTGAGTTTTCGGTTAATAGTCTCGAATTTTCTGAACTGTATTTGGAAATTACACCAGAAAATTATTTTTCTATTACCGTGACTAGGATTTTAAGTACATTGGATTCTTGGTTCTCTGTCAATTTCGAAAAGAACTAACGTATGGTGGATTATATGGTACAATTTAGGCTGTACATTATGCTACATCAAAATTCAAGATAAGATATTTATTTCAAAACAATTTCTATCACAAGCCACGTAGGCAAACAATTCAGAACAGCAAGATTAGAATGATAAATCATTCCTTGGTCAAAATATTGAACTGCAAAACGTCAGCAAGTTAAAAAAGGTAAAAACTGATAAAACTAAAAAAATAACTAAATAAATATATATTAGAAAAAGTTTACAAAAGAACATATAATAAGGGGGAGAAAAAAAACAAGCGAACGAACATAAAACTTGGGTACCACAAGTACCAAATAACAAAAAAAGGAAAAATTAGCGGTTTACATATGAATATTTGATCAATAATGCGTAAGTTATTACCCTTTCCCTTAGCTAAAACAGACAATGAATTGACCCAGGACACACACACACGCAATAAAAAGGAGCATATAATTCAATAGAAAAAAAGTCGAATTTATACGTTACTGCTTCTACAAGCTCGTCCTAATGCTACGCCCCTGAAGGGCATACTTTATATAACAGCCCCTTGTTCATCCTAGCCTGTTCAAGGCTACTGCGTCGGCACAAAATCTCCAAAGCATTTGGTCAGGTTTATAGTCTTCTTTTGGTCTGATATGGGCATCCAGCTTTTCTCTGGGTGGTATTGCGAGCTATTTGCTATTTATTTAGTATAATAATTCCACAGACTGGTGCTCTTTGCACAAACACAGAATATGTTCTTACCTCCAAAGCCAATGCTGAATTTGATAGAGAGGATATATATTTATTTCAAAAAATTACCATCACAAGCCACAAAGGGCTAAATTCGCATTTTGGGGTCAAAAAGCAAAAACAGGACCTCATCGAGAAAATAATATATATTATTTATACATTTTTTTTTTTTTTTTAATATTTTCATAAAATGTATGTTTTGAAAAGCTGATCTTCAAAAAATCAACACAAGCTGCAATCATGGAAACAACCAGTTTGGATTCCGTGAAGACTTGGGGGCGCAAACACGCACATGCAACCTTTTTGGCTACTTTAGATCACTATCGGATGCTGGAAAAGAATCTGTATGTGTGCGCGATATATATTTCAAAGGCGTTAGATTCAGTTATTTATTCATAGGCTATTCTTTCTCTATCGAGAAGTGGAATAAACCCTTTTCTCTGCGGAGATGGTATTTCTCTCATGGAGATGGTGTGACAATGAGTCCATACGAGCGCGGCAAGGTAGCCAGCTTAGCAACCCCAGCAATGTTTTTAAAGGTGAGAATCAAGGCTTTGTGCTTAGTCCAACCCTTTTCAATAATGTCATCCGAACCATTACTATAAACATTCCCCCATTCCTGATTGAGCCCTCTGTTGATGCCAGCCACCTCTGTTACGCAGACGACATTCTTCTACTATCAGACGATCTCCAAGTTATCTCAAATGTAGTTGATATAGTTTGCTCTGGTCTTAATGAGATTGGCCTCCAAGTCAGTCCCTCCAAAACTTAGTTTTTTGTCAACGGTTTGTCTCAACAACCTCCCATAACTACCAATGTTGGCACAGTAACTATATTCCCGCATCATCTACTGTGAAATATTTAGGTCTACCATTAGGCTCAAATGTTAAAATTACCAAATCACTTACTATCACAGCGTTGACAGAAAAACTTAGAAAATCCTACGGGCTACTTGCTCGAGTTGAAGGCAAATTCCATAAAATAATCCTGGGCAGATTTTACAACGCTTTTTTCGCCCCGCCTCTTCTTGGTCCTATTATGGAGTTTTTTTTTCACACTATCTGAGCAGAAGGAAATCTGATCTCAATTTTTCCGTTTTTGCAAATATACTTTGCAGCTGCCGGTTTGGACTCGCGACAGGTACATTTCCAGCAGATTTGGCATTTGATTTTTTTCTAAAAAATATCAAGCTAATTGATATCATAATACTAAAGAACAACTTTTTCGCTAGTATCCGTAAATGGCAGTTCTAATTTTTTGAATTTTGTGCAAATCGCGGATATTGGCAAATGACTCGCTTTATGGCTGTTAGGTATTTGGTTTTAATTCTTATAATTTTTGGCTTTTATAGAATTTTATTTATCTTTTAATTTTTTGGTTTTTTTATTGGTTTTTATTTTTTCTCACATTGACTTTCCGTGTTTATTTTGTTTGTTTTTTCTTCAGCATTTTCTTTGAATATGTTATTTTGTTCACGCTGAAGAAGAGAGGCGGTTGTCCTCTCGAAATATTCGCTTTGTTTGTTTTTTCAGTATTCTCGTTTGACCTTAAAAAACCTCATTTTTGATTGTTTGTTTTCTTCCTTTATAATATATATATATATATATATATATATATATATATATATATATATATATATATATATATATATATATATATATATATATATATATATATATATATATATATAAATACACACACACATATATATATATATATATATATATATATATATATATATATATGTAAATATATGTAAATATATGTATATTATGTATATATATTATATATATATATATATATATATATATATATAGTATATATATAATATTATATATATATATATATTATATATATATATATATATATATATATTGGTCACCATGATGCCTGAGGCCTTAGGCAGGCATGCCTTTCCAAAAACAAACCTGACAAGTATGTGTCTAATAAAAGAGTCATGCATACTCCCGCCATTTAGAGATTTGCCTCTCAATTACTTGAACTATCCCTCTTGGCTTTTCTCTGTCTACAATTAGCCATGTCTTGATGCAACCATATGCAACCTACTGCAAAATACTTGATAACTTCAATTCAGCTGTCTTCTGACAGCTTCGCCTAAACACCACCCTCGCTCCCCCCCCCCGCATCATAACCGACGCACGCATATCCTGCGGCAAATCCTATTAGGTTTGCCTTTGGAGCTCCAATTTCTTAAAAAAGTAGTTCAGCTATATATATATATATATATATATAATATATATATATATATATATATATATATATATATATATATATATATATATATATATATATATATATATATATATATATATATATATATATATATATATATATATATATATATATATATATTATATATATATATATATATATATATATTATATATATATATATATATATAGGTCATAATATTTCTCTAGCAAGCGGAACTCTTGAATATATATGAAGTTTTTCTTAAGGGTTAAAAAAACATAAAAAGAAAGAGAAACGAGCGAGCAGACACAAAAAATAGACATGTACTATGCAACTAACACAAAGAGAAAACCTAGTGGAATGTTTTGTTAATTTTTTGTAATGTCCGGGATAATGGTTTTTTCACATTTGGAGATAAAGCAGCAAACAAGCGGACAATGTAGGAAGGGATTGAGAAGCAGCCTGAATTTCCCAAAACGATGCTAAAAGAATCGAACAATTCAGGGGGTTTACCTGTATTTGGAACCAGGTTCTAGGCCAGCTAATTTAGCCCGTGTATGCGTTGGGTCTGTGATAGGTGGTTCTCGTTCTTGAAGGGGCCCTACTTTAGTACCTTCAACTTTTTGATAAAAGAGACGATAGCCAGTTAATTTGCCATTTGGTTCCTCTGGGGCTTTCCATATGAGATAAAATGCGGATGAACCCATTGGGATGGCTTCTAGCATATCCACTGCTCCAGGACCTGGAAGAAAAGAAGTGTTTTTGACTATGGCTTACAGCCCTAGTTTAACAAATAAATGTATGACACTAACTCTGACGTAGACTGGAGTTCATAGTATTTTTTTTAATTAACAAAAACAAATTTCGAATTAACAAGTCAAAAGTGTTATTTTCTATATTAACAAATGATAGTTAAGTTGCCGATTTAATTAACTCCATAAAATAAACACAGGGAAAAACAAACTTAGGAAACTTTCACACCAATTTTTTTCCGACCCTATTACGTCCATCGTGAGTGAAAAATTTTATCAGTTTTCTCCTTAGTTTATAACAGAGAATACATTCACTAAATTTTAGAATTGGATAATAATAAGAATAATAAAAAAGAAAAGAAGAAAAAAAAAAAAACAGTCAAGTTCTTTGATTTTGAAATATTGAATAACTTTTAACCAATTTGGCTTGGAAACGGCTCACGCAACATTATTATTAACAATTTTTATTATAATCTGGCATACCTCCACTAACATCCTCAGTCGTATTTAGTATGGAAATAAACAGGAAATAGTTGTTTTAGATGAACGTTCTAACATTTGATGTCTTTTGAAACCTATAATCTGTGATAAAGACAAAAATAGAATTTCACCAACAATAATTAGCAAAAACTCTAGTCAGCACAAAGATAAAACAATTAGCCTAAATCAGTTGTTCCTAGCCTTTGCTAGCCATATCCACTCCCAACTATATCTAAAATACAAACACATCTGCTCGCGATGGTCGATGTTTTCCCAAATGAGAATAACAGATCTAAATGCTTCTAAAGTGTCGGTTGATCCGGCGACAGTCTATTGAAGAAACTTGGAGTCTAATTGTGCTTTTCTTGTTGCTTATATGCTTTTCCAAATGTCTCCTTTTTATTTCTTTATTTGCAGTAAAAAAGTTAGGTTCGAATTTATCAATAGCATTAATTTTGTTTGTTTGAATTTGAAAAGGACAGTACAGTTTTGATAACTTTTTCAAGACCAACAAAACGAGTAGATGATAAGAGTTTTTTCTAACGAATAGATAAATATATATTTTGCCTGTATGACCATTAGCTCAGCGAAAAAGGATAAAAACTAAACAAAAACCAGCAAAATAACTCGCAATTAAAAACTCCTCTGCAAAATTCAAATTAATTTTAGAATGTTTTATTATAAATTATTTTTAAGGTTTTAATTGAGCTTCTCTATTTTAGTGGGATTGGCCTGGCCGTTTTATCAAAATATTTACATATAGGCCTATTGGTATTGTTTACAAAATCTCGGAACCTTGGTATTATTTCCTTTTGGTGTTGATATTTTAAGCGTTAAGTTTAAGTGTTTCTATGTTTTATTGACTTTTCCTCTATATTGTACACCGAGAAACTAGTAAAAGACTGAAGAGGAAAGAGTCCAAAAATCTCCTAATTATGCCCCATACTAAGGAGCATATTCTAAAAGCGAAGTAAGAAGCCGCTGTGGCCAGACTGAAGAACTATCCTCTACCATGAACAGACGTCGCCTCAAACTTCTCGGCCACACCTTCCACTGACCCAAAGGTATGATATGTCAAGACGTCCTTATTTGCGAGCCAGTACCGTCCTGGAGACGACATCAGGGAGGACAGATGAAAAATATTTGGCAAAAATCCAAGGAGGACCTTGAGCGATGAGGAGGCATCCGTAGGCATGGTAGGAGATGGGACAGAGACTGGCTGACGATCACTGGGGAAGCTTCAACCGACAGATCGCAAAGTGGTCGTCGGACGTAATCCCAAAGTAAATTGGTGCCGGGCAATAACGTTCTCCGTCTGATTCCCACCGAAAGTAAAGTAAGCAAGTAAGCACATTGCAAAAGTAAAAATCCTTCAACGAGGTATATTGAGCTATGATGTTTAAAAGGGTCCAAAAGAACCAAGTATAGAAATTCTGGCTAATTATAATTAAATAAGGAACACAATAAAACACAAAAATCTATAAGAGGCCTATGTGTTTGAGGGTTAACAACACTCTTTGGGCAATGACAACCAATAGTAATGTAATACTTAAGGACACAAATTTCATTTGAACAAGCATAAGTTTTAATAACAAAGGAAACTCGGCATTATATAGCTGATAAGTTTATTTATTTTTATATTTATTATATGTTTTACTTCAAGTTATTTTACATTTGAAATAAAATTTTGTGTGATGGCAAGATTCACGACACCGTTAATTGCTGATGGTATGTCACTAGTCATTGCAATAGATACCGGCTCTCATGGGTGTTGACCCCATACAACAGAGATTATTTTGTAAGATATGACACTGTTAATGCCTTTATACCTACCCTAAGCAAAGGGGCTAGTCACCCTCAAGAGAGAAAAAGAACTTACGTCCTTCTGGTGTTGTAAAGGTAACTACTTCAGATGGAGGCCCTTTGTAAGCTGAATTGATAAACTCGAACTCGGACTCTATTTAAGGCATGGTGGTACGAACTTGTGGACCAAAAGCATTTGTAGAATCTTTAGAAAACAACTACTTCACGTGCTTGTGCTTCTGTTTCTTTATCTGTCCAAGTTTCAATCTAAAACAAAAATAAATATAAACAATTACTTATATGCCGCAGTAAGCATGGATCTACAGCCCAAGTTCATTTCCTTCAAACATAATCATAGAGAGTCAATTGGGGCAGCAGGACGGAGGAGGGGGGGGGGGGAAGGCGCAGTGCTCTAGTTTTCTTTTTTGCCCCACCCCCACCCCATCCTCAGATTTTGAAGTATACCTTTTAGGGGTACTCTAATTGATAAATGCCCTTTTTTGTATCTTCGTCGAAAAAACTGAACAATACAACGAACTTGCCCCCCCCCCCAAAGATACTGAAAATACATTCTGCACCCCTCCCCCCACCCACACAACATTTTCATGCATTGATGCCACTGAGAGAAAGAGAGGGGGGAGATTAAGCATTGATAAATGGGTAGAGAAGAGGAGAGAGAGAGAGAGAGAGAGATGAGAGAGAGAGAGAGAGAGAGAGAGAGAGAGAGAGAGAGAGAGAGAGAGAGAGAGAGGAGAGAGAGAGAGAGAGAGAGAGAGAGGAGAGAGAGAGAGAGAGAGAGAGAGAGAGACGAGAGAGAGAGAGAGAGAGAGAGAGGAGAGAGAGAGAGAGAGAGAGAGAGAGAGAGAGAGAGAGAGAGAGAGAGAGAGAGAGAGAGAGAGAGAGAGAGAGAGAGAGAGAGAGAGAGAGAGGAGAGAGAGAGAGAGAGAGTAGAGGAGAGAGAGAGAGAGAGAGAGAGAGAGAGAGAGAGAGAGAGAGAGAGGAGGAGAGAGAGGAGAGAGAGAGAGAGAGAGAGAGAGAGAGAGAGAGAGAGAGAAGAGAGAGAGAGGAGAGAGAGATAGAGAGAGAGAGAGAAAAGTACAGACAGGGAAAGTGAAATTCGGGAAAACCTCCTGAAAACATGCACAGTTACACGAAAAAATGTTAGAAATTATATATTCAAAAATTGGTTTTCTCCTTCTCCTGAAAAGTTAGGGTTGACACATGCAACCCGTGATATTCTGAAAAAGAAACTCACCGTACGTTATGTGGGAGAAAGCGTAACACTTCATTTTACAACTTATCTCTATCACCGTTTTAAAATACATTGTTTTTGAAAAAGAAAACTACCTTTTGTCATTCACAGACAAGTGTTTTTCTTTTCGCTTTACTCGAAATTTTTCACCTATGTTTTTGGGCATTCAAACACGTCGTCACCAACCGTACAAATAATAATTACGAGTCAAGATTGAACTTTACCTCTAAATTTCTCTTAAATTTTGAAATATCTGACTTTCAACCAAAATTCCATGCTTTTTATTTTAAACGGAGATAATAACTGGCATTTACTTGAAGAGGATTTAATACCTTCAATAATTTGCGACTCTCCTTCCAATAATTTTTCGGCTGACCGTTTCAATGACAAAGGGTCCATTAGCAAATTCTCCCGAGTTTATTGTCATTTATTCGAATCTCTTATCCAAGCTCTACAAGTTATGGCAAGGCCGCGCAAATAATTCTATACAGTTTGGCAACACAAAATGAAAAAAATTATAATGAACAAGATGAAAGGGTGATCCTTTAAGGTATTAAATAAAAAATAATCAGTTGTTTTAACTGAAAGTAAGGAGCAACATAAAAACTGAAAACCAACAGTAATTATTCGGTATATGAAGGGATGTCCGCTCCTCCATACCATGCTCTTTACGCTAAAGCTGTTAGCAGTTTAAAAAAAAAAACTTCCTGTTCTAATTAAACGACCCCTGAGTTTCAGTAGCCGTTATTCTAAAAACCGGACAAATAGCCAAACTTTAGCGTAAAGAGCAAGGTATTGAGGAGGGGGCATCCCTTCATATATGGAATAATTTCTGTTCATTTTCAGTTTTAATGTTGCTCCTTACTTTCAGTAAAAAAAAACTTGTTTTTTTATATTTAATTTCTGATCGTTTTTCAAATAATGCAGGTAAGTCTGGCTCACCCTCCATGAAATATAGCCCTCCCCCTCACGGGGAACTCCCGCGTGAAAATTTCATCCAGCGTAAAGTAGCCGAGTGGATTGGTGCGCTGGTTTTAGAGTCCTTTGTCCGAGAGGACGAGGGTTCGAATCCTAGTGTACCCAATTATTTCATTTGGGACGGGGGTCAGTGGCGTGACTGTAAGCTCAGCCAGAATCGACCCAGCTTTACATGGGTACCTGGAGGAATCTGGGGAAGGTAAGCAGGAAGGGTGTGCGAAAGCACAGGATGGTTGACCCCAACCCCCCATCGCACTTCCTGGCTAAAGGCCAAGAAACGGAGATCAGAACCGCCGGTAGGGACTGTAAAGTCCAATGCCGTATTCTTTGCCTTTTTTTTAAATTACACTCCCTCCCCCTCCGTCAAATTCCCTCCAGACAGTTCCATCCTCGCTGAAAATCCTCCCTCCCCGTAAAGTTTTTGCGGACGATTCAGCCTGAAAAAGTCTCCTTAGCATACTTCCATTTGAAATACTTTAATCTCTAATCGGTTTCTCGATCAATCCGGAAATGCCCCCTTCCGTGGAATTTTTTTCTCGGAAATCAAAAACGCAGAAAATCTCCACATGCAAAATTGAGTTGGCAAGGAGAATGTAAGACAATTAAAAATAATTTCGTAAAGGAATTCTGTCAAATCCCCCCATGTAAAATTTCCCCTGCAGAATTCACCCCCCCCCCCCGGAATTTTCCTTCCCCAAGGAAGATTCTCCCTAAGGAAATCCACCTCAAGCACAAATCCCCCCCCCCCGACAAATGTCTGTATACTTCCCAATAACAAATACTATTCGTAAACAATGGGCGAATTTCATAGCTTACAGGCCTCTCACCACGGATTGTGGTGGGTCATTTTTACCCCTAAAGACATAGTTATTTGATCTTTCAACTAAACTGAGCAAAACAGCGTTTTCAAAAATTTTGATCAGATAACTTTGGGAAAAAAATGGCCGTGGGAGGGGAGGGAGGGCGGGGGGTAGTTACACTCCAATATTTTTGGTCACAAAAAAAAGGGAATCAGAACTTTTAATTTGCGTTCGAATGCACCCTCTCCCGATCTTCTAGGACCATTATTTCAATAGGATCACACCTGGGAAAAAAAAACAAAAAAAAAAACAACAAATAAACACGCATCCGTGATCTGTCTTCTGGCAAAAATAGCAAAATTCCACGTTTTTGTATATAGGCGTATGAAACTTCTACAGTAGGGTTTTCTGGTACGCTTAATCTGATGGCGTGGTTATGGTGTCATTATGATTCCTTGAATTTTAGGGATCATTTCCCCCTATTTCAAAAATCAGGCAACCTTTCTCAGGCTCGTAGCTTTTGATGGCTAACATTAAACTTGATGAATCTTATAAATTTAGAATCAGCAAAAAAGGTTTATTCTTTTGATGTATCTATTGGTATCAAAATTACGTTTTTTAGAGTTTCGGTTACTACTGAGCCGAGTCGCTCCTTACTTACATTTCGTTACCACGAACTGTTTGATCGAACCCAATGAATAAGAATAAGTCAATATGAGGTTTTAATAAGCTTACCTGATATCCCTTGAAATGTCCACGGACATTAAAAGGATTTATTGGGTTCCAGCTCAATAAAGCACTTTTTGCGTCAATAATCTGCTTGAGCGTGAAGTTCGTAGGAGCATCTAAAGGTCCTTCAATGAAAAAAGAGAATTCTGTTAGAAATTATATTATTAATTATCTTTTTTTTTTCTTTCATGGAAACACAAAATAAAAAAAAAAACATATATTACCAGCCGCAAACTTGTTTTCATTAGTGCGCGATGAAGTTACTTTCGTTGTTTGACGCGTTTAGAAAAAGTGCAAATCTTTTTTTTTTATAATGGTATGTCATACACATGACATACTTTTTATATATGACATAATTATTGCTATACAAAGCAAACCGAAACTGAGTCCAAAATAATTTCTATGTCTCCACATCATGCCTAGCTAAGGCGAAGTCTTTTTCTCCATTTCTATGATAACTTGTAATAAAAGGCTACAAAACAATGGCAAGTTCTGACACACTGGTAGAACGGTCTTTCGCTTGTCAACACATAAGTCATAGAAACGCAAAAGCGTTTGCAATAGAAATACGAAACCGTCAGTTTGTCGTGTTTTCTATTACGAAACTTATAATGTTATGCACATCATACGGAAGTCATAGTGTTATGAAGTGTATGCACAATGCATAAAACTTCCTCACTACCTTCCTCAACAAGCACAGATACAAAACTAGGTACTAGTACTATACTAGATTACTTCTTGCGGCGTAAGTAATCGTTTAAAACGATTACTGACTAACTGATCGTTCTGAAAACGAATAGATTATAGTTAACACATTAATTTACATGAATCGAAACAATTATACGAATATGTTTGTTCCCCATACAAATTAAGCACTATCGAAACAAACTGACCCGTGTTGGCACGGGTTCGATCCCTGGCGTGGCCAGTTATTAGGTTTGGGACGAGGGCCAGTGGTGTGACTCTGTAAGCTTAGCCAGAGCCGACCAAGCTCTAAATGGGTAACTGGAGAAATCTGGGGAAGGTAAGCAGGAAGGGTTTGAGAAAGCACAGGATGGCTGGCCCCCAGCCCCCCATTGCCTTCCTAGCTGAAGGGCCATGAAACGAAGATCAGCACCGCCGGTTTGGACCTTAAGGTTCCAGTGCCGTCATACTTACTACTTACTACTACTAAATAAACTGAACTGAAAAACGAACTCAGTGAATGAACTAAACTTGAATGAACTTAGCTTTTCTAAACATGAGGTCATTGTGCTTAAAACAAACGTCACTGACCAAATTGATTGACGAATTACGTCATTTTTTTTCTTGACGCGGGTTTTTCTAAAATCATCTTTTCGCCTTTTCATCTTATTTTACAAACAAGAGGACCCTAGTCTGTATCTTTCCACATGTGACAACGCACTTCATTTTGGGACTCTGTGAAAAACTTCATTATGAAAATCTGTGAATTTGCACTATGACCTCATTTTAAGCAACTCTAAGTTATCATTTTCATCATCTTCATATCACTCTCATCGAGCTGCCATCCTAAGTAATATGTAAGTCATCATTCACCTCATATTTCGAGTCTTCATTTCCTGTTTTAATCCTTCTCCAAATTAATTAAAAAGTTTTGGATGAAAGTAAAGAGCAAAATTGATACTCGTATTTCTATGGCAAACGCAAAAGCGTTTGCGACAGAAATACGAAACCGTCAGTTTGTCGTGTTTCTATAACGAAAGTCCTAGTCTTATGCACATCGTACGTAAGTCATACTGTTATGAAGTGTGCGCACAATGAAGGAATATTTGGACTCAGATAGGGGTTTGTCATTGAAGCAGGTGCACTTTTCGTAGCAGATGTGTTTTCTAATATAATTAGCGTTTTACAATAGACACCGTTACATTTGCTGTTGAAACTTTGGTATTTTTCTCCTTAAAAGAAACAGTTTCAACGAAATTTAGAACAGTGCAGAGAAATGACGGATTCAACTATTTTTACTTGAAAACAAAATATAAAAAATAGAGACAGAAAGAAAGCAAACAATTGCGATTTTTAAGCCAAAGAATTTATTTTAAAGACAACAGGACCCTAGTATCTTTCAACATATGATAACGCACTTCATTTTGGGACTTGGAACATCGATTAAATAGAGTAATCAAAAAATATAATAGATGGTAAAAATGATAGCATCCAAATATTGTTAAAAAAATTTTAGCAAAGTATATATAAAGAAAGAGTGAGAGAGGAAAAGAGATAGAGAGAGGGTGGGAGGAAGAGAAAGAGAGGTGAGAGAGGAGTAGCTCTGAACAATTATTATAGTTAGTTTTACTTTATTACAAAGAAGTTTATCAATAAAAAAATTCAACAGTATTAAAAAAGAAGTGCAGCAGGATGCAAACTTCTACTAAAAAGTGGAAGAAAAAAACGTGCCATGGTCAACGAACAGTATTCTTTTTTGCTGAGATATTCAAGTCTAACGACCTTTAGCGCCTACATTATAACTAGACTAAAAATAGAAAAACATGCACAAAATACTGGTTATACTTAGTTTATAAAGATCATAAAAGTAATATTGTGACCAAGCAGTACTGTACATGAGGGTGCATTATTCGACTTAACAGTTGCACTTAAGGATCAACAAGTCTGCAGTTCTACAAATGGCATCAATTAAACTTTGAACATTTTAATGTCACTCGTCAGGCTGATGTCATGAACCGACTATGTAATAATACGTGTAGTTAATCCTTTTCCAGGTGAAGCCTTTTGTCTATTGTTATTGCGTCATCGAGTGTCGAGATGACCGAATTTAGAATATAATAAACGTTGGTGTGATTCATTTTTGTTAGTTGTGATTAGTTAGTATAATTTTTTTTCGCTACTTGGACTGTTTATAATTTATTGGAATAGCGAGAAATTAGTCCGCAACAACTGGCAATTCAGAATTTTTTTGGACGAAAACACATTTTCGAGTCGGGGTGGGGGTCAAGAAAATTAGATAAAAACACTAAAGATGGAAACTATGAACACCCTCAAAACTACGAGGTGAAGCAACCCCATACCCTGTTACTTAAGTTCTGATATATGCTTCTGATATAAGTAAGTAGCTTCTGATAAATGAAGGGCTTATAAGTCAATTAGATCTTTGCTGATTTTACTGTATAAGTAAGTAATACGGTAAAGTTCTGCCAATCCGAACCATTTTGCTTAAGCCAAAATCGATGTGCATCAGCAAATTAGGCATGCATTAATTTATTTGGGAGTGGGAAGGCGGCAGATCAATCAAACAGGGTTCAAAAAATTAAAATAAAACACAAAAATGACACCATAAAATTTCGAGGAGTGGGAAACAGGCACATATACAGAATTTTTTCTGGGGGGAAAGAGGCCAATAATTAAAAACAAAGCACTTCAATTTTATATTTTGAAAAAAAAAAATACCCATAAATTAGGGAAAATTCAGCATTTTAGTAGGCCCCGGTCAACACCCCGTTCCGGTTACGTTTCTGATGGGAAAGACGTGAGAGATGGAATTTCCCACTGCCCACATTCGACATTATGTATAGAGAAATTGTCTTAATCATGATGGTTCAAGCTTAAAATTTATTCAGACCTCCCAGCGATCAATAAAGTAGCTTTAAAATAAGAATACTAATAGCTAATATAAATAAATTATAAATGAATAAGTGAATCCTTACTATCTTCACCAGACCATCCATTGACTTCCTGAGCAGCAACATTAGCCTCCCCTCGCTCATTGATAGCAACCACTTTAATTCTATATCTTTCGAAAGTCGGCTGATTCGGAATAACAACAGAGGATTGCTTCCAATCTGTTACGTCTTCAATGTTGAACGCTGAGCCATCAATATCTCGACGCCAATATACTCGATAGTAAAACCTTGGAGCGTTGTGTTCTATCTCCGGCATTGGCTAAATAACATAAGACAGTTAAGGAGACACATATAGAGAATATACACATCAGTGCACAAATATTATTTGGATAGATTTCAAATCGCTATTTAAAAATGCTTTTTCGTGTTTCGACACCCCTACCCCCAGGATCAAACTTGTATTTACTTGTGATAATACCCATACTTATATACGTGATTCCGTTCTACTGCACTGATACGAACGCGCGGTGACAGAATTTCCTACTTGGGATTTTCTGAAAACCCCGAAAACCATGAAAAAAACTATACGAAAATTTATTTCAAACTTAGTACCCTTTCTCCTTATCAAAATAAAAAGCATCTGCCTGCCACAAAGTCTGGACTCTTTTCATCAGCTTTTTACTGGATTATAATAAAAATCAGACAGTAAAGGTTATACCTACTGGCAGGTGAAAATTCAACCAGGATGACGGGAGATGCGAGGTAATAACTAAAAATAAAGAGACATCTGAACCTTAATGGAAACGGAGGATTATTTATGCCTAATTAAGCTTAAATTACAAAATTTACAACCTATGAAAATTGACATCCATAATTTTCGTTCTTAGGTCATAAGAATAAAAGTTGCGTCAAAACGTAAAAAAATGTTTATGGGATAACTACTCATTAATGATTTTTATATTAATAATACTAATAAGTTAATAGAACCGGTCGGATAATTTAAAGCCATTGCATTGTCACTTCATTGCTGCTTTAAGTTATAGAGCTTTGTTCAAGCATTCAAGAAAGTTGATAAAAATAAAGGAGTGTCATTCTGAAGGTGAAGCCATCGATTCTTTACAACATTTTAGTTTAGAATCCGGTTCTTATTTCATATCACGAACCGGTTAAAGTGAGAAATTAGGTGGCACGAAATACAAATGCTCCTTGATTTACCTTCAATCCCCCACAGCAAGAGGATTCCCATATTATGAAAGGCAATAGGTAAAATGATAAAATCCAAAGCCCACTTTGGAGTTTCGAGGAAAAATGAAAACAGCACGGGTAACTTGAAAAATTGGAAAATGGCACTAGCTTAAAAAAAAAAAAAAAAATTACTTTTCCAAATTACCAAATTGTATTTATTTTTTCTTTCGGAAATTGAGACCACAGACTGGTAGACTAATTTTCACTCTTATAAAATACCCATGCTCTTTGGGAATAACAGCCAGTAAAACTGGTACAGAAACTAGTTTTCATATAGCTCACAACAGGCATGCTTTTTATGACGCATTTACTTATCATTGCTTAGCTTTTTCAACTCTTGTCATAATCAAAGACCTCTTTTTTTCTTGTAGGACGCGTGACCAGATTCCCCTCCAAACTTATAAGATATTACATTAGTTTCCACATGTCTAAACTTATTGCTATACAAGTAAATAAATGATTTGTCGGCAAAATACTAAAAAATAGTTACTTGTGCAAAAAAAAAAAAAAAAAAAAAAAAAAAAAAAAAAAAAAAAAAAAAATTAAAGTGTCCACAAAACAGCTTAAAAAGCTTAAAATTGAATTGTTTTCACAATCTATCATTAGATTCAATTATACTACTGAAAAATTTGCTTTTACCAAGTAAAACATACGTTTCGATTTTGGCCAATCTCCTGCCTAATCGGCGAGTTGCTTAGGAAAGAAAAGGAAAAAAAAAAAATAGCCTAAAAATCCTAATTCGATACAGAATGTTTAATAGATGACGGAAGTTAATGATAAGTGTATGGCCGTCGTTAGATATTACACACACTCTTGAACAATTACTTACGGTCCAACGGATTTCCAAATTATCTGGGGCAGTACCACGACCTTCAACGCCATCTGGATTACGATAAGGAACATCTGGTGGAGTAGTGCAAACGTCGGAATGTACGGATGGCAAAGATGGTCCAATCTTATTGCGCGCAATTACTCTAAACGTATAGTTGGACCATGGAGACATTGGGACCTGAATAAAGGAAATCATAAAAGAAAAAAGAGACAGAAGAACTTTCTTTCAGGCCAATTCGAAAATTGGTATGTAGATGAACGCATTAACTATCATGAACAAAAGCAGTAATTATTGAAATCTCTTAATATTACAGGAACAGCAAATGATAGTGTCTAGTCTCCATTATTTTCTATAATCGAAAATCATCGCTACCATAGAAAATGAAAGAAGCTGATGAAAATATATATATATATATATGTGTCTGATATTGTTCTAAGACTGGAATCTAGAATTCAGCATTGCATCTACGTGATTAATGTGATGTGATCTTCCAAAAATAACTTTGAGTCCTTTCTTTGTATTTTCTTCTTAATTTATTTCTTCCTTTACTCTCCATTTAGAGGAATATATCAAGATGTAACATGCTTTATATTAAGTGTACTGCAATACCTATTCTCGACACTAAGCTGTAATGATTAAATTGAGACAATAATAGATTAAAGCAAAATTTCACCAAATAATTCCACACATACACACAAGCATGAATTACACATACTTTAGCCTTTTTTTTCTTTCTTTGTAGATGTAAAGAGGGCCAAAATTTGATTTTTAACAATTGCGGCTAGAAGCTAACAATATGCTAACCAGCGACTCTTTTCAGTTGGATTGATTTCGTTAAGTTTCCAAAACACAATATTATCCGCAAATTAGTGTGTGTTCAATCACACTTTAATCTTTCTGATCTTGGTTATGTTGCTATCCCCCCCCCCCTTTGAGAAAAGGGAGATAGCACTCAATGAAATTTTCATTGTAAATTCATTGTTCTCCTTGCGCCTACTTAAATAAAAGCTTAGTAAACGGTTTTTGGGAATTATCTCAGAAGGGCAAAAATATCAGATACAACTTTTTGTCGTAGCAGAGACAATATCTGTGTTTTGCTAACTCATAGAAAAAATAAGGAAATTCAAGGGACAAAACTGCTTGATATAATAAGCAATAACCAATAATCCTCAATTGGTGCCATTGTTTGAAACTTGGTGAAAACCATTGCATGACACTTAGTGAGAATTTTTTTTTACTTTTGTCACTTGAAAACATTAATTTCTCAAGATTTATAGGGTTTATATGGTGGCCGGCGTTTGCCCCCCCCATGGAAAATAAGGCTTTCTAAATTTGATAATTTTATTTGAGTTTTGTTTTTTAATTCCCGTATGGGGAAGAAATTTTGGTACTTGTATATTATGCGCCACTCACTCAAGTTTACGCTGTGTGTAAAACCCGAGGACAAACCGGTTTTTTCGTTAGTTTCTTCGTTACTTTAGAAACAAATTCGGGCTACAGATTTGCAAACATTAGGGGAGTGTAAAGTATAGCGGGTCTGCGTGCAAAATGTGTAAGGTACAATTATTTTGCATATTATGAAGTAAGAATTGATTTCTGACTTCAAACTGTCCAAATACTTTACACCCCCCCCCCTCTTATGTGCAAATATATAGCCCAAATTATATATTTCCCATATTTTCTGTCACTTGTCTTCGTCTTGGTTCGCATTAAGCTGAAAGAAACTAACAAAGAAACCGGTTTGTTCTCCAGTTTTACACACAGCGTAAACTTGAGTGAGTGGCGCATAATACACAAGTACCAAAATTCCTTCCCCCTACAGAAAAACAAAACAAAACTCAAATAAAATTCTAAAATTTGGAAAGCCTAATTTTCCTCGGGGGTATATTCCGGGGGGCGTATTTTCCGGGGAGGGGGGGGGTATTTTCCAGGGGGTAAACGCCTAGAACCAGTTTATACCATATTCTAGATAGAAATGGCAATGCTATCAAATTGTGAAATAGGCTATTTGTGACTTCGCATAATAGCCTATTCTCATTTTAGCCAGAATTTCGAGAAAAAGGTAATATTTTCGCAATTTAAAGTTTGAAATAATCCTATATTGTAAAATTTATAAGGATTTTGTAATGCAAAGGAATACTTGGTATATTTTCAATCTCTGGTTAATATCAAGTTTTTTAATATTAGTTTTTTGATAGTTTATGTCATATTATTTGTAAATAGAATATTGTTCTTTTCTTTTATTATTATTTTTTTTAGCAAAGGAGATTTTTTTTTTTTTTAGCTTCGCTAAGAGGATTTTTATTCACTTTTTCCAATTACCTTCTAGTTTTTTTTTTTCTACACATAGGGGCTAAAATCAAAAAATTTACGAATAATGTTCTATTTAGAATAGTATAGCCTTTTTTGACCTGTTACTGAATTTTTCTTTTTTTTGAGCTATTGTTTCTAACATTACTTTCTAACATTAGCATTTCTCCAACGCAGCTATATTGTCAGCAATATTAAGAGTTGATACTGGGTTGGTAGTAGGGACTGCAGATGCAGCAGACGCTTGCCTTACAACACTCTTTTCTCCAAATAGATTTTACAGCAAAGAAGCCACATCAATGGAATCAAGAAACAAAAAGGCATGAGTAGCATACAGCCTGGGCTTTTATTGCTGTTTTCTATATAACTACAGTTGAATGCATATATGTGTGTTTATGTGTTACCTGTATGCATCACCACACTGTTTATCCAATAGCCAAAAAACTTCAGGAATTTATTGAGTACCCCCTTTGAAGGATTTATGTATACCCCCTCCCCACAAGGCCCTCTAAATACTTCTCGTGCTGGCTGAAATTAAAAACACGTGAACATAAGTACTTGACAGTTGCTTTCGTTCAGATTATTCACATTTCTAGATATGGATCGTCCAACAATGCCCAACGGGTAAGTAACAATCCTAACCTAATTTTCAAATATTTTTAAATTTAAAAATATCATCGGTATTTTACATGCAGAGAGAATCTTCCATGTCGGGAGAAATTTTCTTCAGGGGAGGGGGGAATTTTCCATGGAAGTTTTCAGCATAGGTTAATTTTCAGGAGGGAAAATTGTCCACGGAGGAATTTTTCAGATGCTTTTAATCTTTAAAAATACGATCATTTTATTGAATGAATAAAAATTTTGATTAAAAATCAACATCTTCATATATAACTGCTAGAAATAGTTCATTTTCCTGTTTGTTCAAAACGAGGGATCAAGATTAAGTATGAGATACGGTATCATGCTTCATGATATTCAGCATGATATCATGCAACAAATCAGCAATAATTCAGCATGATATCATGCTGAATTATTGAGTCATCGTCCCTGTATATACATAAAAAAGAAAAAAGAAGATAGTCGTTTCAGCCTACAGTAGCAAGTTATTCTAATACATTGTAAATTATTTTTGGTGATTCCTATCACTACTTCCGATTAATTTTTGTTTCTTTCTTTTGTAATTGTTTCAAAGTTGTTACTTGTGGTTTGTGATGCTTGCCGTACTCTACCTAATTAATCTGAGCTAACACAATATATCATGGAATGTATCTTCAGCTTTGTGTAATTCGCGATATTTATTTGAGGAGATTTGCGTGTCTATCGAACACCTTTTTTTAATTTGAACTACCCAGAGGATATTTTTTGGTTAATTAGCATCTTCATAGGAACAACTCTGTTCCATTGGCAACAAAAAAGGAGGTTAAAAGTAATCAATACTGAATTCTACTATCCTTTAATTTTGATTGTGATGTTTGTAAAGGCCATTCTGGCAATTTTACTTATCCTGAGAAATCAAGCGCGGTATTTACGAGAGAGAGAGAAAAAAATTGACGAGGCTTTTCCTTCTTTTGTTCTTATAACAAAATGTCCTTCGTTTGTTTTCCTTCTTTTGTTCTTATAATTCCAGGAAACGTTATTCCCTGTTTCTTTTTTGTTGGAGGGGGGGGGGGGGCGTATGCGAAGAAAACATAGAGACCCGCCTCTCAGTTCACCAGTACTTAAAAGTTTATGTTCAGAGTACTTTCTTTATTCAATTAGGGTTCAAAGAAGTTCGACACTCAAATGATTTTAACTAAAGAACTGTAAAGCGATTCCCCGCTGTAAACCCCCTGTAATAAAGTCTACACAAAAACTTACAGACAATCTTCCCACCATTAAAAACATTTTGCACCTTTTTCCCATTGTTTATTTTTAATTAACAATTTGGCACACGAGTTTCTGTAGTATTAAGTAAGTTATTACACAAACACCCAGGCTTAGAAACAAAGAGATTATACCCCGAAGGTCCCCTCCCCTATCTCAGAATTGTTCACAGACCTAGCATCCAAGGATACACAAAAAGAAAAAAGACGATAACAACTCATATTTGCGAATAAAACAGGCCAAAACTTTAGCAAATCTGGATACTTGGCCCTGAAATCTTTATTGTTCTTAAATGTGTTGGATACCTGATCGGAAAATAATCCTCTGATATCAATCCCACCCCCTAAGATTTGAATGTGGATATATACATTTCAGTTTAACTTCTTCTCTTTGCTTGCTCTGTAGAAAAAAAGGGCAATGCTTTTTCTCCCTTAATAATATTATAATTTAGTTTACAATACACCCTGTTTCAGTTTTTTAAATTAGAGAACTAACTCTTTGACAACAGCTACGAAAAACAAGAAAATAAGAACTTAAAATCCTAATATTTCAATATATGCATATATGCATATATATATATATATATATATATATATATATATATATATATATATATATATATATATATATATAATATATATATATATATATATATATATATATATATATATGTATATATATATATCTATATATATATATATATATATATATATATATATATATATATATATATATATATATATATATATATATATATATATATATATATATATATATATATGTGTATATGGGAACTGTAAAAATAAATAATGTGCAAATTAGATTTTATCCCTATGTAGAAATTGCAATCAAACCTTCAAATGCAATCGAGTAGACCAATTTTTTAGAAGACTGAAAAATTTCTGTCATCAACCTGTATCCTTTGATAGCTGAATCTGCTGTTCTCGAACCCCTGATTTGAAAGCGGCGTTATGTAACTTCATGACAGAGATCCTAAAGATACGTTGTTATTAAAACGCATCATATTCTTAATGCTTGCAGATATCAAAATAAGCCTCGTAGACAAATAGAAGATTAGTCACGCTTTAAGATTAAGATTAGTCGCTTTAAGTTTAGTCCCGCTTCATCCGGACATAATATGAACCTTCATTTTGATATATACTATTTTGACACATACTTATTTTGTTCATTATTTATGATACTCTTTTGGTAAAAGCGCTGAAACAATTTTTGACCAAATCACGGCTGGTCTCTCCTATCTCTTATGAAGTACAAATGCCCCTACAAGTTTCCCTAATGGACAAATACACATCATACAACCCATAGGAGTACAAAAGGTTGTTTTGGGACAATATATAAATTACATCATTTGGTTATGGGCACGAGAAAATTAGGAAATAGTAGAAAAAAAATAAAATAAAGAACTTTTATCTTTGCTTTACTGTTAGTCAGCTTATCCTAAACTACATAATTTTAAATGCAAATAAAGGGGAATTAATAAAGTGTATAATGTCAAAGCAAAACTGAATAAGAAAACGAGTCAATCAGATTTAACGAGATCAAATTAAATTGAATTAAATTGATGCGTTTTAAAATAACAGTACTCGAATTTAGCTGTAACTCGATATTTTTAAATGTATTCGTGCACAAGGTTTTAATTCATTACTTATCTTTCGTTACTGGAAAGATTTCAGCAAGTGCTGTTGTCATTTGTAAGTATAATAATAATGATAATAATTCACTTATAGCCCTTATAATACAAGTAAAACTGGAGTAAAACCCTTAAATCCATATAACCCTTAGCCATTATACACCTAACCTTATAACCATTATATCTCTTAGGATACAAGAAAAACTGGAGTAAAAAAGTACAAGAAAAAAAAGGAAATCAAAATGAAAGAACATGGTCAACTATGAAACTGAAATACATTGGAAAAGACCATGGCTCATGTTTCAAAATAGCAGAGTCGGAGAGCCATTCGTGTAGCAAGGCCAACTTTACTGTTGTATCTGGAGCATTACAATGAGTATGCAAAACTGAGTCAAAACTGCTTAAAAATATCCTGATTTTATTTTAAGGAGCTTTTTTTCTTTCTGAGGATTACCTTGTATTTTCTTTTTATAACTAACACTCTACCTTAGATTGGACGTCATAAAAATATTACTGAAATTAAATTCAACTTAGAATACTTACAGTAAATATTCTATCAGTAGCAGGAACACTTTCAAAAGAAACTTCCCAGGAATCAGGAGTGAAGCTAGTATTGTGTTGTACAGTGTACATAATAATTGGCGAACGATTGTCTCCTTGAGGAATCCACTCAAGAACGGCATCTCTCGGGTTGCACCGTACACCGACCAACTTGGGGGCGTTAGGTACATCTGAAAAAGAAAAGAGAATAAAATAAAGTTTGCGACGTGAAACCCTCGTTCCAAATCACCCTATTCAACGCAGGGAGAGGGAATACTATGCCTTCTTTATGCTATCAGAATTCTGGTGATGTCCTGTTCTTTCAGAAATTTTTGGAATTTCAACAAAAATGAAACAGGAAACCATTTCCAGTCATTTTCTTTGGATTTTCTCATACACCCTTCGCATAAAAAATCTCAGAGTTTCTCTAGTTTTAGCCTGTGAGGCAGCTCCATTTCCATAAGTAAACGCATGGACTAATGACATCCACGCTTCACACATGCGTACTAAAAAACACTATCACTTTCGACTATTAAAAAGATATTTCTGCTTTAAGACATTATTTGTGTCTAAGAGGAACTTGTACCCTGACAAAAAAAAAAACAAAACACAAATAACAACAACAACAAAAACTATATTGCAAATAAAAGAAATCGTAGTTTTTTAAGATTTAGAGAGGGCCCGAAGGCTCTCTGTGTATATACTTGATAATACATGGCTGCACAAAGGTTTTTGACAGAGGGGCGGAAGGACATTCTATGGAGGGGGGGGGGGGCTCAACTTTGATAAAAAGCAAACAATCGGAAATCATTTGGAATTTTAGTACATGATATGAATAAGTAGAATGACATCAAGATTTCTGGTGAAACAAACTTATAGGAAGTATATAACAGCACAGTAATAAGTCAAACGTTAAAACACCTAATATAAATTTAGCTTCTGCCACTGACAGCTAAATTTGAAATCACTAAGTTAAGTAACGAACAGCCACTTAAAAATATAGCATCAATGGACCACATGTAACATCAGTTGTGTCATTTCTAGGCCCGCATGTAGGTGTCGTTTTTGGGGATAGGGAGGGTAGAAAAGATGTGTAATTATGTCAAAAAAATACACAATTTTCTAGTAAGGACTTTGGGAGGGGGTAAGGACCTTTTCACGAAAAAGAAGTTACACCTAGTTCTAGAATGCTTTAGAGTACTTGATTATGCATAATTTTATTTGATCAAAAACGAGAATATTATTGAAAATATTACAATCTGGAAGCTCTTTTGTCTCAGATCATGGGCCACACGAAGAAAAAAGATGTTTTACTCTTCTTTAGATCCTATTTGCAATTTAACTCTTACGTATATCAAGCACGCATGTAAGAATTTTTTAGCGGGGTCACGTTGAAAAAGTGATGGGGAAAAATCAAAAAACAGAATAATTAAATGAAAAATAAAATAAATAATGGGAAATTAGTATCTTTTTGATTTTCCCCTTGTGTACATAGTTAATGAGATATGAATGCAGGAAACTTTCGGTGGGGGGAGGGAGGGTAAAATTTCAGGGGGAAATAATTTTGACTAAAAAAAAAACAATATGCAAATTATATGGAAAATGTAACACGTAATGGGAATAAGCTAACAAAACAAGATATTTCGGATGGGGGGGGGGGGGGATACACATAGTATATATTTACACATAATGGGGATCCATATGATATATAGATACCTTCAACAATGAGACTGGCTTTGGCTGTAGCTGAGTCAAGCTCTGTTCGGGCAACACAAGTATATTCTCCAGTATCAAGCTCTGTCGTCTTGGTAATTGTCAGTGAAAAATCCTTAAATGAAGAAAAGTATGGTAAAATTACTGAACCGACCTTTTTTAACGAGGTACACCATATCCCAAAGAACCTGCTCTCTGGCTTAAAAAAAAGAAGGTGCAATTCAACAAAAACTGCATCAGTTAGCTGTTTCCAAAACTCATCTAAAATATTCCAAAATACGTCCTCTTCAATAGTATTGAATCAGGTCTTCGATTCTTTCCCCTTTGCGACATTTAAGGCTTTATATCTGTTGCTACCGAACTTTTTCAGACCCTTATTTCTATTGGCCTTTTTATTTTTCGTCCTGAGCTTTTAATGGACTCACTTTCTATTTCATTCCCTGTCCCAAATTATTTGTTTAATAATAACTCATATTTCAATACATAATAAAATGAATTCGAAAATTACGTTAATAAGCCGTGACCACTCTTTCTAATATGTTTTACATAAGCCACTCACTTATGAAGCAGAAGCTTCCATAAAAATATTGGCATCCAATAGTCGTTCTCTGCCAATTGGAAATAAATTTTATTAACAAAATGCTATACTTTCCCGTTTCATTTCTAGATGTAAAGGGTTTTATCCGGATTTTAAGTTTGGCTTCCAATAGAAAGCAAATTTTCAACAATCGGCTATTGATTCCTGCCGCTATATTTTTAGCCGTCTGAAAAGCTTTCGATTCCTTGGCTCAACAAATTCTTCTCTCTCAATTATCACATTACGATATAAGAGGGAATTTTAGCGCTTGGTTTGATTCTTGAAAAATATTTGCAAATATTTTGACTAGCGATTATAACAATTCAAAAACCTTAAAAAAAAACAAATGTTTGAAGCTTAATACAAATAGTTGTTAGAAATCGGACTTGCGGTAATAATCAAATATCTTTGAATAGTATGAAACAGTGTGAAAAGACATTAAATTGCGTAAACAGCGAAAAAAACTGGTAATTGCAAAAATATTTCTATATATTTTAACAAGGGATTACGACAATTCAAAAACTTTAAAAAAGAAAACCAAAAGTTTGAATCTTAGGAGAAATCTTTGTTAGAAAAACATCATTACCGAATTTCTTTTCTTATAAATATAAGCAATGTCTTTTTAAACACGAAAAAAAAGTTAAAAAATTCTTTAAGTTCAGTACAGAATCACTAAAGTTATTATGTAAATTGCAAAAAAATTTAAGGTGCCTGAACAATAATTTTGATCTTTTAATTCAAACTAGGAAAATACATGAAAATTCTAAAATTAGTTTGTTTTTTTGTTAGATAAAACCCACTCGCTGCGTGATTAAGCTTACAGGTTTGAACGCAACCAGTTATATAATGTCAGTAGGAAGGCCCAAAAAACAAAAATTTGCAATTATTACAAATGATGATTCTCTATTTTGACAAGGGATTACAACAATTCAAAAACCTTAAAAAAGACAACCAAAAGTTTGAACCTTAGTACACATCGTTGTTAGAAATCGGACTAGTTTCAATAATCAAATATGTTTGAACAGACAGTAGTATGAAAAGACACTAAATTGCGTAAAGAGCAAAAAACTGGTAATTGCAAAGATGTTTGTATACATTTTAACAAAAAATTAAAATAAACATATCAAGGAATCTCAGAATTCTTAGAAACTTCAGAATATACTTTTCCTGATTCGATTCTATAAACCTTGTTTCATTGCTTAATTTAGTCTTACGCTTTTTATTGTCCTACTGTATCGATGTCAACATTTTCTTCCCTTACCGCTCTCTAAGGTATAAAACAAAGCAAGGAACCATATCCTTGAAACAAATAATTCTGTTAATTAGCCATTGCTTGATTTGATTTCACTTTGTATTTTCTCATGTGTCTTACATTTTTCTTTAATTACACGGATGTTCCTGCCACCCTCAGAACTAGTTCAGCTCTTGTCTCTGACAATTCTACGTACTATATTCATAATTCAAGTAATATTCGAATTACATTCCATCTATCAGTCAGATCAAACTTTAGTCCTCTAAAATCTTCTCAGTCTGTCTGGAATATTGTGCCTCAGTCGGCTAAAAAGTGCCACTAGTTTTGTGCCTTTAGAAGAATTGTAAACCCATTTTTGATCTCTGGATAATGTTTTTTTCTTAGTTCCAGCGTGCGGTTGATGTCTCTAGGCCAAGCTGGAATCGTGTACTGCGTTGTTTACTGCGCATGACATTTTGCTCCGGCTTATTTTTTGGCGGGTAATTTTAGTGGGGTTTTTTTCCATTTTTGTTTTTTTGTGTTTTTTCTTTCTCCTTTCGTTCCCGGCCGTGGATTCTTGTTGGGATATAAAGTTACGACTACTCTTATTGTTTATTATTGTTTTCTGACTATATATGAACAAATATCGATCTTTCCATCAACAATAAAGGAAATTAGTATTTCAGAATAAACATTGAAAGTAAATAAAAAACAAAAAGAGTTTCCCTCTATCTATACATCCACGAAATAAATAGGCTATACATGAATGTAAAAGTTTAGGATATAATGTTCTCTTGTCGCTTCGATAAACAACTTAACAACAATGAAAGTTTTCCCAATGGGGACTAATACCTATACCACCTTCGAAAGCCATGGAGACATTGAAAAATAGAAGCAAAAAGTCATTCCGTGAAAGAGGAAAACATCTTTCCCACGGGGAAAATAAAACGTGATGATATTACGCATATCTACAGACCGATAGCAGCCGTCTCAGCAATAAGGATGTATGTTGTCTATAATTTTAGACACAAGGGCAAATACTGACCTCATTGGTGAGCATAGTTGTTAGATCAGGAATGAGTCTTTGTGTTCGTTTGTTTGAAGCAGCATCAGGAGTTTTCCACATCACTCTGGCATTGGAAATTCAAATATGTCGTAGAATTTGTTTAACCGTAGGCTCCCCAGAAATACAGCGGATGAGTTTTTGTGCTTCTAATGCAACTTTTGAGCTAATTTTCAACGCAATTTTCATATGCTTTTAAATACTTAAGGATTCATTTTGGCTTTACATTTAAGATTTTTCCCATCGCCTGTTCCTTAATTTTTAGCATCACAAGGACGGCACAGTTGTCTGTCACCAGTTTTCGCCTCGTTTGCCTACTGCACGTCCAGTGGAATTGTTGGTCATAAGATTAGGGCGTAAAATTCGCGTTGAGTTGTATTTGGATTTCCTCCAGTACCCACCATCTTTTTCCACACATTTTTTGAAGTTCCTTTTTTTTTTGTCTAAAAACCATACCTCCCACCAAAAAAGTTTAAAAGAATTTTTGTACAAAAAATGATAATTAAAAAATCAATTCTAATCCTATACCATTTTTTAAATGTAACACACAAGTTGCAGTTGGAAGACTTTGAGAAACTGTAACTTCCTTTCAAGTTCAAACACCCGATTTCGAAAACGATCAAGCTACCATGCGCCCCACTTAGGCCCCCACAAATCACTTCTAAGCCTACTTATTAGACTAGCAAAGCAGAGATAAGAAAATAGCAGAACATGCTTTTTCAGACATGTTCTGCTAGTTTTACTACACAAACATCTATTATAATACATTGATGGTTGAAAGTTTATTTCTTCAAAATGAAATGAAATAAAAGAAAAAAGGTCAATAGACGACGTCAGTTTATTGGAGTTAAACCAATGTAGACATATCAAACTGTACTGTGATAAACTAGAAAGACAACCTAACTCGTCACGCTTACACGTTTGTTTTAGGGCTATTGCAGGGTGGACATTTTTATATTGGATACTATAAAGATGTGAGCTTTTTATCATCGGTATTTTTGTTCTGTTTTTCCGTTTTCTTAACACGTTTTGTTTAATTTACCTTACTTTAGTTTTTTTTTTGTTGATAATAGATTCTGGACGTGAAGCTGAAATATACGGACTTTTTTTATTATTATTATTATTAGTAAAAAAAAAACGCTTTTTTTTTTTATTTTCCACTGTCTTACTGGAATATTAAGCACATTTTCTGCATTTTCATTTCGTTTTACTTGTGCATTAACAGTTGTCAAGATCAAGGTATTTCGTTTACATAGCAGCGATTCAAATTATGCAACCTCATTCAAATTTTGAAAAAGGAAAGAATTTGGTTATTTTTTGTGGTGTTTATGATTGCTTTTTATTACTTTGTTCTGTTTTATTTTGCCATTAGTCACAAGTTTTAGCTCACAAGCTCTTGAACGACTCGTGATCGACTTACGAAAAAAACAGAAATAATACAAAAATAAATTCACACAAAAAGCCAATCGAATTAGAGCACACCTTTTTAACACAGAAGCATAGAATAGCAATCTCTCTTTGTCTTCGAATACGAAACAGCAGTCAATTATATTTGAGTACTAAAAAGGGATGACGACCATTTTCTGACCCTCCTTTTAAAAAGACCGGCTTTTAGCTTTACATCAGGAAACATCTATCTATGAAAAAAAAAGGAAGAACAAAAACTAGAATAAACAGAAAAATATAAAACTTTTTTACACATACCTGAGACTGAACAAATCTTGGCTCTTGTTCGAAGTCGATAGTTTCATTTTCATTCATCCAGTCAATTCTCAAAGTAAGAGAAGAATCACTGATGGCCGTACACCGGAAAGTGGCAGTTGATCCTGCTGCAACTTCGTAATCTTCTGGTTCATCTACAATCCTAGTTCGTTCTATAAAAATTAAACAAGGTATTATTTACTTGTAAGCATGTTGCTTTAAGACCATCGCTGAAGTATAAATTAAATCACTGACATTACACTACAAATTAAGTTAAGTCACCCAAACTATTTAAAAAAATATTAATAAAAAATGATAATACAAAAATTAATATTGGATAAAAAGTCTGGAAATAATATCACAAAGCTGTTGGTGAATCACAATAAAATTCAAAAGGTGTATTTTAGGCAACTATTCTGCAATTTTTCTAGGAAGAAGTAGGGACCCTTCGTATCAGTCTGGAGGGGCACCCCCCCTCTCTTCTCTCTTACACTGTGTCCAGACATACGGAAGCTAAAGTCAAAACTATTAATTATATAAATATAATAATATACATTCCACCAAAAGAATTTGACACACAATCTTTAATCCTTGCCATTAACCCTAGATGCGATCAGCACCTTTAGTGAATTAGCTTAAATTACTACCCATGTTTCATCTTCGTCGACAGAAATTGTGAAATATCTGCATACACAATTAAATATGTTGTAGACTCCCAGCCAATCGCTAAACTTATCTCTAAGAGCGATTGTTTGATTTTATTCAACGGGTACCCGAAGCCTAAAGCCAAACCCGAACGACCATTTCTCATTATAAGGTCAGTAGGTTTAAATGAAATGGATACGAATTTTATGCATAATTTTGACAGGTCTAGTTGGTTTCGTCTATAACGGCTGGCGTATCGGTTTGAAACTTTCAGGAGTGGGGGAAGGTAAGAGGGCTTCAAATGTATTGTTGGGAGAAGGGCGCAAACTATTTTTCCCGTTCCAAATATGCCACGGTCTTCTTTTTTATGCCTTTGGTTCAACAGGCTCTTTGGGTAGTTAACAGGCTCTATGCCCGCTACCAGTGTCCCTTCTGAAAGAGTGTTTTCCAAGGCTGGTCAGATAATCACTGAACGGCGGAACCGACTCTCAGGGAAAAACGTTGACATGCTGCTGTTTTTGAATAGGCAGAATTTTATTTTTATCTTTTCCTGAGCCCGAATAATTCCAAATCTGGGTTTTTATTATATTTATTTATGTAATCGAACTTCATTTTTTTGCTTGATTTATTATTTGAATTGTGAAAAAAAAAGTTCAAAATACCCTTTATTTACCATTTGCGGTACTGAACTTCAGAAAATCCATGAGATAGCAAAAAACTGATCCAAAATATCGATATCGATATATCGAATATCGAGAGTAAAAATATCGATATATCGATTAATCAAAATATCGACCAACACTAAGTTAGTGCCGAGTGTTTTGTAAGTGTTGAAAGATTAAAGCGATTTCTCGCTAGCAATGGAGCATTGAAATAAATTTTTGTAATTTGTGCAGTGTTTTTATTTATGCATTGTTGTTTACTTAGAATTGAATTTTTCATTTTGTATTGCCTTGGTCCTAGGACTTTTGAAGCAATAAAAGCTTTATTTATTTATATATATATATATATATATATATATATATATATATATATATATATATATATATATATATATATATATATATAATATATATATATATATATATATATATATATATATATATATATATATATATATGTATATATACGATTTTAAAGTGCCATAGCATTTTTAATGTCTCATTTTATGCAACGGTCTTCTTTTTTATGCCTGTGGTTCAACAGGCTCTTTGGGTAGTTAAGAATACAACAAATTTACAGCAAATAATGACAGGTGAAATCATTAGGGTCCTTTATAAATATTTTAAGGATAAATGTTGCCACACATGAATAATTAGATAATTAGTTTAACAAGTGATGACAGCGAGGTAACTATTGAATTTTGATCATATTAACGGCGATGAAATATGATATGATTAATTTCACAGCCTACGCTCGGCTCAGCAGAATAACACTACTGAAAATACAAAACCGACACAGCAAAACAGAAACAGAAACGGGAAATCCATTAATCGACATGCAGGAGATAAAAGAATAATTCGTACAGGTCTCAATACTCTTTTAACGGCCATGATATCAATAACTTTAACAGCATGATTTTCACTCTCTAGAAAACATAAACTAAAGAAAGCCTAGTTTTCAGTAAAGCGCTAGTTTTTCAGTATTCTACAAATATAGGGAAATATTACGAGCCAGATTTTTTAAACAGTATTTTTTCAAAAATATTTTGCAGAAACCGCGAAGCAGTAATTTTTGTTTGCTTCAAGTTTCAACTTCGCGTTCTACTTTCGTCAGAAAAACTCTCTTTTTTCTTTAAACAGTTTTTTGTACGTTTTTAAGGCTATAAAATATTGACATTATCAAGGCCGTATCCAGGAGGGGGTTACCCGGTTTGACCCCCCCCCCCGAAATTTTTGACCGACTCGAAAATAAGTCGAAAATTAGTAAAACGTAGGTAAAAATCAGTAAAAATTAGTCGAAAACTGAGTCAAAAATTAGTAACCCCCCCCCCAAAAAAAAAATCAAAAATTAGTAAACCCCCCCCCCCTGAACAAAAATCCTGGATACGGCCCTGGACATTATACCTTACAAAAAGATTTTTTCCAAATTAGCCAAAGAAGCTAATGAAAATAACACGAGTCTTCACTAAAAAGGGACATCAAATATAGGTTGAACTTCACATCTCTCTTAAATTTTGCCTCTAAAAATCTGTGGTTTCTTACAAAAGTTCTTTGGTGTGTTTGACGAGTTGCAAATAAAAAATTCAACAGTCTATGGAATTATTTAAACAACTTAAGTTGTGCAGCTAAAATAATCTATAAAAATTACGTTTCCATTATTTTTGCTTCTTTCACTTTAACATTTTGGGACAATGATCATTGGAAATGAATCGGTGCTTGAAATAAAATACACATGAAAAATATGCTCTATCCAAGACTTGGACATACCAAAAGCCACACTGTTACCAAAGCCGCAAGGCAGAGTAATAACCACTACACTAAAGCGTCTTGTAAACAAGTCTTCTTTGTGCCATTTCTTTTCAAACCACGGGTTTATTTCATGGTAGAAATTCAGACAATAAGGCAACGGAGACCTCAACATTTTATCACCGCCTGATGTGACTTTATAAAGCTCTATTTTACTATAAATTTATAAAAACACGCTGGAATGAGCTTTAAATTGAGTCTTTAAGCATCTCCCTACATAGCTGTCTATGTGCTACTTCCATTGGTGGTAATGGGGGGGGGGGTGCAGATTCCTCCCTAGTTTCCGCCTCAGCCCAAATTAGGAAAAAAAGCCTTTTCTGAAGTCTTTTCATGGGAAAAGGCCCTTTTTTTGGTATTTTCATAAAACAACAGTGACTTTTTTGCTGTCATTAATTAAAAAAAAAACTTTTTCCACTAAATAAGTTTTTCAAAGAAAAGCAAAGAACTCCAGTAAACAAAAAATGAGCAAAAATAAAATAAAATAATCTACCAAGCGTAAAACTACCACAAATCAGCATCGATAAATAAATGAAACCCAAAAAGACCAGAAATTACAATAAATAACCGAGTCAAACTCAAAACGAGCAGAAATTAACATAAGTTGGGCTCAAAACCCCTATACCTTCCAAGGCCAGAACATAATTTGCACTTTACTGAAAAAATATAAATGTTTTTACTTTTATAACTTTAATAAATAAAATAATATTAACATTTTGATTGCTAAATATCAGTATATGTATATTAAACTGACAATGCACATTCATTTGTTTTTTGTTTTTTTTTTTTTTCAGTAAAGTGCAAATTATGTTCTGGCCTTAGGGAAGATATAGGGGTTTAGAGCCCAACTTATGTTAATTTCTGCTCGTTTTGAGTTTGACTCAGTTACTTATTGTAATTTCTGTTCGTTTTGGGTTTCATTTATTTATCGATGCTGATTTTTGGTAGTTTCACGCTTGGTAGATCATTTGATTTTATTTTTGCTCATTTTTTGTTTAATGGAGTTCTTTACTTTTGTTTGAAAAACTTATTTTGTGGAAAAAGTTTTTTCAATTAATCTTTTGGATAGAACCTGCTTAATTCCTTGATATATTTCAATTGGTTTTACACTACGGCATACAGGATGTTTATTGATACAAGGTTTAGTGGCATCATGAGCAAGACACAACGCCTGTTAATTGAAACGCTGATCCGAAAATTAAACAACCCTTGTTCAACTTGAGGGCTCTGTAACTCCAAATCGATTGGAGCAAAAAAAAAAACAAAGGATAAAATTGGGCTTTAATTGAGTAAAATCAACATAAACTGTCTAAACAAATTATTCGACTTAAAAACATTTACAAGCTTGTATGAATTTTATTAAAGTTGTTAATATCGTTTTCTCCAACAAAGCAAACAGAATTTTTGTATAAAAAATCATTTAAAAATAGAGAGAGCATAAGAAAAAAAAAAGTGAATCTAACCAAATGATAGCCATTAGTATCACGAATCAGGTGAACCGCAATTTAAGTTCTCTAATATATCCGTTTCTTTAAACAAACAAAATTTGTTTAACATTGAAGAGATAGCCAAGTGACTTGGATTGCTTTCGCCCCTTAATAGGTGAGACTAAATATAATGAAACTTGTATATATTTGAAATCAACATAATAAGTCGATTCTTTTGATATATCTATTAGTATCAAAATTCTGTATTTCAGAGTTTCGGTTACTATTGAGCCGGGTTGCTCCTTAATATGTCGAAAGGGCACTGCAAAAATTTTGTCCTATTATATATATATATATATATGTATATATATATATATATATATATATATATATATATATATATATATATATTATATATATATATATATATATATATATATATATATATATATATATATATATATATATATATATATACACATTTTTTGGGGGAAATTGGCATCCTAAGATTTTCTGGCCTGAAAATCGATCTATATAGGTCACGAGTTCGATAAAATTCGAGGAGCCTTAATTTTAGGGGAAAATACATATAACTGACGTCATGTTTATATACATCAGTATCTTCATGACGTCATCCACTAATGTAAAAAACTGCATTCATGTTACATCCGTAAATGACGTCACATAAAAGATCACATTTTAATCTGTTTCAATGACGTCATTCATAGCATAAAAACAAGCGTTGTCTAGGAAGATCTATCAGTATATTTTTGAAAAGCAATTAGTTTTAAAAAAGGATGAACACGCTAATAAGAAGTTTCGTCATTGGTGCCTCAGTAGCATGTACTGGAATATCAATTTTTTGGGCGGTCAGAAAATTCAAAACTTCAAGAGAAGGTAAGAGCTCTCCTCCTAACAAGAAAAGTGAGGCCAAACCAAATAATGAAAATAAGACCATTACTGCTCCAGCCGGTAAGGAACATATTCAAATGGAGCAAGATTTTAATCTTGGCACTGTTACTCCACAGCAATTAGACATTGGAAAAAATTTACAGGCCGAAAAATGTAACGACATTCACCAGAATCCACTTTACAGTGGTGACTGTGTATCGTCAATTCTTCATAGAGAAAAAATAGGCTCCAAACGGTTGGGAGAATCTCCTGTCGACCCCATTGTTAATCTACCTGTGCCTACTGTTACCCTTCCAGTTCCTGAAACATCTGTTGCTGCACCAGCGTCAGAAGAACTAAAAGGCATGCCCGATCTTACCGAAAGTGGAATTCAGAAGAAAACTCACGGGATTATCGATGAGTTCTTGAGCAATAGGGATCTCCAGGATGCTGTTGAATGTGTCAAAGAGGAGATGCATAAAATGACCATCGTGCGTTTTATTGAGAATGGCCTCGATATCGTAATTGAGCGTAAGCCATCAGCAAGAACCGAATTCGGGAAACTGCTCAGAGAGCTTTTGTCAAAGCAGCTGATATCCCACGATGTACTTATTGAGGGTTTTAGGATAATGTTGGAAGGAGCACCTGATATAATTGTGGACGTTCCTCAGCTATTTGAAAATTTAGCTCAAACATTAAAGCCGATCCTGGAGCATGATGCTCAATGTTTGTATGTAGTTAAAGATATGGAACAGCTAGTATCTGCAGATATTACGACAAGGGGACGTTTGATGGCAGCAGTTTTAGCTGAGATAGCGAAGACAAAAGATAAGGAGAAGGCAGCTCGTGTTTAGCATACTTCTGGTTTTACTTGGAAACATTTTGGACCCAAAACTAGTGATAATGTAGAACAATTTATTATTTCAAAAAATTTGGGTCTCATGAAGAATTCACTTGGAAGCCTGCATCAAGCATCGCACCCTGAATGAAGAGATAATGCTAGTACAAAAAACAAATGTGACACTAAGGAGTTTAACACGTTAGAAATTCCATAGTAAATAAGGAAGGGGTCAGAGAAAATATTTTTGTACTTTAGAACTTGTGATCTATTTGAGAGGAACGATATTACAATATTTACTAAGATTTAATCTACAGGATAAGATTGACTGTATATAATCTAAATTGTATGTTTACTGTGTCACCAATAAAATGTTGTTACTTGGAATTTTTTAGTTTTTCTTGAACCCCATTGTACATATTAGGATTACGTACAAAATACATTAATAATAGCAAAATAATAAAATAAATATATAAAGAATAAATATATTCGCTAAAGAAGTAAAATAATCATAATCTGATATCTATAATGGGTTTATTGATTGGGTGGTGCGAAATGACATTCTTGCCCTCGGCGCTGACTGATCTAGATTCGTCCCTGCTCTTAGGCTACTGAAGTCAAATTTTTAACATTAACTTAAAAAGCCGTTGGAAGATCAACCCAAGAATTATTTTTAAGTTTTACTTGAAAATTGTCTTGTGCAATGTTGATTAAAGAAAATATTTCTCCTATTTTTCCCCCTCTCTCCTTCCCTTTCCCCATTTCTTCCTTCCCCCTCTCTCTTATTCACTCTTTTTTTCTTATTTATCTAAATCTTTTTGTGTATATTCTGCTTATTTTTCTACCACGGTAGAAAAAATACACTATATGAAGGGGTTGCCCCCCCTCCTCAATACCTTGCTCTTTACACAAAAATTTGACTGTTTCTCCCAATTTTTTTTAAGAACGGCTCCTGAAACACATGGGCCGTTTAATTAAAATAGACAGATTTTTTAAAAGTAATAAGAACTTTAAAGGTGATCATTACTTTCAGTTAAAAACAATTGTTTTTTGTATTTAATTAAATCTGGGGACGCCAAAAATTGAAGGCCCATCTGCTACTTCCAGGTGTATTTTGTTTTCAATAACAACTAAATGAGACCTGGTATAACAATCTGGAAAATAACAACCTTGAACATAATAACAACCTGGAAAATACGAACATTCTTTTTGTTTATCGCTCTGAATTTGTAACTAACTTTACAGAATAATCCGATTCACTGTTGGAATCTGATCATTGCACCTTTCTCAGATCTTGCTCTGGACTAGAAACTGAACATCAACGAGTCGATCATTTTGTTTGAATCTTTTGCCTAAATGTCTAGGTACATCCAAATCAACTTGAATAGTATCACACAAACTTTGTGTCTCATGACAGCAAATTAAATTAACTGTGTCACAGATACGTCCACATTGACATCAACCTAACTTATTATATCATCAACACGTGATTACTGGTAAAGCTCTAAATCTTCAATCTTTTGCTGTTTATTGACTGCGAGATTAATTAAAAAAACTTTTTCCCCAAAATAAGTTTTTCAAAGAAAAGTAAAGACTCCATTAAACAAAAATGAGCAAAAATAAAATCAAATAATCTACCAAGCGTGAAACTACCACAAATCAGCATCGATAAATAAATGAAACCCAAAACGAGCAGAAATTACAATAAATAACCGAGTCAAACTCAAAACGAGCAGAAATTAACATAAGTTGGGGTCAAAACCCCTATGCCTTCCAAAGGCCAGAACATAATTTACACTTTACTGAAAAAATGAATGTTTTTACTTTTATAACTTTAATAAATCAAATAATATGAAGATTTTGATAACTAAATATCAGTAAATGTATATTAAACTGACAATGCACATTCATTTGTATTTTTTTCAGTAAAGTGCAAATTATGTTCTGGCCTTGGGAAGGCATAGGGGTTTTGAGCCCAACTTATGTTAATTTCTGCTTGTTTTGAGTTTGACTCGGTTATTAATTGTAATTTCTGTGTAATGTTATGTTCAAGAGACAGGATATAATCCTCAGAATTAGGGTTTTAAACCGTAGATATTACCATAGTACCCTTTTCATTCTTCTCAGTATCTCCATTCCGGAAATGGTATCCAAAGTACAAGTTTCGCATGCCATATGGCTCTTTATGGGGGCGTTATTGCATTGAATTTATAAAAAAACGATTAGATATACAAACTAACCTTTAAATGAGCTCTTAAACAGCTCTCTGTGATGTTCTATTGCCCCGCCCAGCCTTTGCATTCCAAATATGACACCCAAAATGATTTTTTCGATTGTCATATGACATTATGATGGCGTTTTCAAGTCAAACTTATCAAAAGCAATTAGATATAAAATAGCTTATAAAATGAGCCATTACAAATGCTATGGCATTTTAAAATCGTATATATATATATATATATATATATATATATATATATATATATATATATATATATATATATATATATATATATATATATATATATATTATATATATATATATATATATATATATATATATATATATATATATATATATAAAGCTTTTATTGCTTCAAAAGTCCTAGGACCAAGGCAATACAAAATAAAAAATTCAATTCTAAGTAAACGACAATGCATAAATAAAAACACTGCACAAATTACAAAATTTATTTCAATACTCCATTGCTGGCGAGAAATCGCTTTAATCTTTCAACACTTACAAAACACTCGGCACTAACTTAGTGTTGGTCGATATTTTGATTATTCGATATATCGATATTTTGGATCAGTTTTTTGCTATCTCATGGATTTTCCGAAGTTTTTTTTCACAATTCAAATAATAAATCAAACAAAAAAATGAAGTTCGATTATATAAATTAATATAATAAAACCCAGATTGGGAATTATTCGGGCTCAGGAAAAGATAAAAATAAAATCTGCCTATTCAAAAACAGCAGCATATCAACGTTTTTCCCTGAGAGTCGGTTCCGTCGTTCAGTGATTATCTGACCAGCCTTGGAAAACACTCTTTCAGAAGGGACTGGTAGCGGGCACAGACACGTATTTCATTGCAACTTCGTACAGATGTTTTTGGTACCCCATAGCACGAGACTTCCACCCCTTGAGTGGACAATTTTCTCTTGAAACTATTGGCCCCCTATTGAAAGTTTGCAGTCATGATATATTCGGCTGCTGTCGAAGCATGTCCTGCACTGACTATATGGACTTCATCGTGTGAACACCACAAACTGGCTTGATTCTGATATGACTGCATCGCAGGGACTGCGATGGTACTTGTATCTTCTGATCGAGATTCAACAGCCAGCAAAGCCAAATCTATCTCGTTTGCAATTTTGCTCTCAACCTGTAGATAATCGTCAGGTGAAATATACATTTTCTTGAAACGCGGATCATAATATGTGGCAATTGCGACGGGTGTGACTTGACCAAGGCTTATAAACCTACAATACATTTTATTCAGCAAAGCATTACGAAGCTCATCAGCCACATCTGGGAATCCACCAAAATCTACTTGAACAAGGTGGCGTCTCAAAAACATAGGCAGGACTTTCGAGATGGAGGGAAAGCTTTCAGAAGAGATCTCAATAGTTGCCTCTTCAAGGGTGTAAACACCGCAATCACGTTTGAAATAACACCCCACTCACTATCAGTGAGTATGAGGTCCACTTTCCTGAGAAGCGCAAGCAGGCTTGTTACCGACTCTTTCAAATCTTGTACACTACGCAACATAGTGAGAAGCGAATTCCATCTAGTGGTCACATCAGGTTTTAGTTTTTTGCAGCAAACATTGTCAATAGAGACTTGAACCTGGCGCAACTTGCCGGTAGCTACAACGCTACGTCGGAAAAAGCTGACAATATTTCTAGCCTTTTGGATAAGAGGCAACAATTTAGCAGTATCATGAATAGCACCCCCCCCCTCACAATCAAATTTAGAGTATATGCAAAGCACGAAACATGTGTCCATCCTGTACCTACTTGGGATGCAGCATCCTTTACGGCCCGAACTAAATTTGCTCCATTATCAGTTATTACAGAAAAAACATTTTCTTTGATCCCCCACTCAGCGGCAATTTTCATAAGGTGAGCCGTAATAGCATCCGCAGTATATATATATATATATATATATATATATATATATATATATATATATATTATATATATATATATATATATATATATATATATATATATATATAATATATATATATATATATATATATATATTATATATATATATATATATATATATATATATATATAATATATATATATATATATATATATATATATATATATATATATATATATATATATATATATATATATATATATATATATATATATATAATATATATATATATATATATATATATATATATATATATATATATATATATATATATATATATATATATATATATATATATATATATATATATATATATATATATATATATATATATATATATATATATATATATATATATATACATATATATATATATATTATACATGTATAGTTACAATTAAGCTATATTACCATATCTTAATTTATCTGGATAGCTTCAGGACAGATAGCTTCTTTTCCTTGACAGAATTTTTCAGACTAAGAAAATTCACCCTGTCTGATCGGCTAGTTTAGCTTTGATAACATTCAAAATCCGAACTTATATATATATATATATATATATATATATATATATATATATATATATATATATATATATATATATATATATATATATATATATATATATATATATATATATATATATATATATACATATATATATATATATTATACATGTATAGTTACAATTAAGCTATATTACCATATCTTAATTTATCTGGATAGCTTCAGGACAGATAGCTTCTTTTCCTTGACAGAATTTTTCAGACTAAGAAAATTCACCCTGTCTGATCGGCTAGTTTAGCTTTGATAACATTCAAAATCCGAACTTTTCATTACATCATCATTTGTTGTGAACTTTTCATTCTCAGTTGGTAATAATTCACACGTATCTGACTCGGGAGCCGGAAGTGAATTCTTGCGAAAAAGATGCCAGGGTAAGATGTAAGATAAGGATAAATAAAATCAATTATAGACGAAAGAATTCAAACCTGTAAAGAATCTTGAAGATGTATGCTGAAAATTTGCAGAAATTTCATGTGGTGAATTTACCGCAGGGAATATAGGGAGTGAGAGACCCCTAATATATACCAATTTCGATAATACGTTTCGATATTCGATATCGATATTTGGTCCGATATACCAATATCGATGTCATATTGCCCAACACTAAACTCACTATACTCGCCAGCCATCTTTCATCAGACCTATGCTTTCCATACACTTTTCCTCTCCATAGCCTGGTCTTACCTTCTCCCCCGTTCGCTGCTCAGCTTCAGGATACAAAAAAACTTTTATCCTTTATATTGTGGAAAAAAACTAACAAAACATCCAACTAATTTACTTCTTGTATTTATATAGTTTTAATTTTTTCCTCCTTGCTATGTTTTTAATGACCCTTTGAATTTCATAGTTTTATTTGTTTTAATTTTTTCTGGCACATTATCGCCTGAATAGGTATATCTATGATTTTAACTTTTTATTAAACTTTTTCTAACAATTTGATAAAATGACGATGCATCCTTTAGCCAGTTTTAAGTGTACGGTTCCTTTGTCTTTTTTGTGTTTTTTGGTTTGACTACGTTTGGTACGAGTTTGACTTAACCAGGCGTCTGATAGTTATTTTTGTAATAAATTTCTTGTCTGACTTCCTTTCGCAGCTTACTTCCAGGCTTCTGATAGTTATATTTGTAATAAATGTCTTGCCTTCCTTCCTTTCATAACTCGCTGAATTCCTCCCAGTTACCCATTATATGACCCAGTCTCATCCATATCTACACACATGTGTCAAAAATAACAACCACCCTGCCATTGCATTCTCCCTAAATATTTTCTCCATGAACATGTGTTTTTTGCTGCTTAAATGAAGACCAACTTAGAATTGCGATTCTCAAAGTGGGGTATATGAAATTTTATTAAAAAGTAAGAGAAAGCATCTAGCAGCTTCACTTCAAAGCTTTTCATTAGCACAAAACGTTTCAAAAACTTTAATAGGAGACCCTTTATTCAGCTAAGTTACCATTATACCAGACACTGAAATAAAAGGGCTGAAAGACAGAATAAAATTTTCGCTACGAATCTGAAAAGAAAAAAAGCGAAGAAAGCTTTTCTCTTTTATTGTTGTTTAGCAGTAAGTTTTGAGCTTACGAGCATCCATATACTACTGAGTTATAAATTTATTTTCGCAGTTCTGAAGTGTTTACAGTATGTAAGTTTGCCGTTCGAATATTTATGTATTAGCCTTTATCATGTAAGATGTCAACAGGAAAGCTTTCTATCTGCTTCCAAACAATTTAGCTTGCTAAATATTATTGCTAATTTACTTAGTATCTTCTTGTTGGTCCCCTGGCCTTAATTACCAGATGTCCTGCTTTTTCTACATACAAAGTAATTTCATCACAATTTAAGTTTTACAAAAAAAAAATACTTAAACAACACATTAAAAATTTATTTATATGCATTTTTGTTACGTTTTTACGAGTCGGGCAAAACTTTCGGTAGGGGGGGGGGGGGGTCAAACTTCGAACCCCCTAGGGTTTGAAGCCTTGTCTGTAACTGTAGAAAATATTATCAACAAATTTTACAGTCGAATCAGTCAATTTGGTTTCTGGAAGGATCATATGGATATATGATGTCTTTTTATTACTATTATGGGAATAAGAAACAAGAGCTGAAATGATGTTTATCCATAGAGCTATTAATTTATTTTCTTATTGCTTGCTTTGTCAAACATCAACAATAAAGCTATGTGCATCATCAACAACATCAATAATAGCAATAAAGCACCTAAATTGTTTTCATAATTTGGATAACTCTTGATCTAAAACTTCCGTTCCATTTAACAAAGACCAATTTCCTGGTTGGAACAAACAATTACCAAGCGACACAAACTCAGATCCCTCAGGAACTTCCCAGAAATGATCCAAAGCAAATTAATTCTTGAACCTGTCTGGTCATTACAGTATCCCTTTCGTTTCTAATAAAAAGCTCGAGCGAAACTCAATAAAAAGGGGAATAGTTCTTTTTCTCCGCTTACCCTTGACAACAAGGTTCCCAGTTGCATCGATTGAGCCAAATTTGTTGAGCGCAAAACAGGAATAAGCACCAGCATCAGAAAATGTCACATCCCTTGAAAAGAAAAAAAGAAAAATTTGAATTCGACAACGTTCCGAATCTTTATTTTCAATATATTAATGGAATTAAGTACACAAGATTACACGGATTAAAAACTCCCTTTGTTGTGTTGGAAACAATGTTGTAAGTTATTACAGGTCGGTAAAACTAAAGATTTTGAAAATCGTAAATAGAAGCCTATTCTGATAGTTAAACTATCAGGTCTGGCGTTATAACTGTAGTCAAATAACAAAGAATCTATGATAAACTGGTGGAATATGAAAGTAAGCCTTCTCTTGTCTTTCTGAGATAAAAACTAGAAATAAATGTTTTAATCAGGGTTAGCAGTCTAGCACTGCCTAAGTAAGGAGCCATATGCCTTCAATGTCTTTTTTCTTAACACCACTTCGTATGGAAAGGGTGGTCGAAAAAACTTTGAAGTTGGCTCATTCTATTTAAATTTAAAAATACAAGTGTTTTTTTTTAGAATTCGAAGGTGATAGGAGGATGACTGGCCCTTCCCATGCCCTTTTTACTAGCAGCCCCCCCCCCCACATCCTCCCAAGACATCTGATAAAAATTTTGAGATAGAAATTCTGCTGAAAATGATTCAAGAGTCCAATAAATATGCCTCCAAGGGTGACATGAACCTCAGCAGCCTCTGGGACAAGGGCCGTAAATAATGGAAATTGTCAATTGTTTTTTTTAATCTTGAGGTCTTATCATAAGTAGCCCAATAGCGCTGCCAAAATAAATAGCGATGTTGATTCAATGTAATATTTTCCCCAAGCCACTTCATACGGAAGCATTTGTAGAAACTTTGGAATGAGCTCATCCGTTGGAAATCCGAAGTTCTAGGGCTTCTTTAAGAGTCAAAAGTAATTGGAGGGCGACCAGCCTTCCTCCCATGCTCTTTTTAGCTGGACAAGCTTCAAGTGCAAGGGGGTAAATTATGCAAGTTGCCCACTATTTATATATTTATTATTGGAAAAGAGGGCATATTTAGTCCTGGGTGTCCAAAAAGCTAAAGGCATTAAGGTGAAACTTTCAGGGAATGTGGAGAGGGATGTTGAACTAAATCAAAAGACACTATTGCATGCAGGTTGTCAAAAGAGTGTATCTACAATATCTCAGAAAAGACTAAGGGTATCAAGTTAAAATCTTTCGGGGGGAGTCAATAAGGAAGTCAAACCAAAACAAAAAACACTACGTGTATCGAGTTTGTCAAAAGCGCTGATCAGCAATGTCTCAGAAACAGCTAAGGGTATTAATTTGAAACACTAGGAGAAAGCTGGGGGAGGGGTTGAATGAAATCAAAAAGATACTATGTGCATCAAGGTTGTCTAAAACAAGGATTTGCAAATCCTAGGAACGGCTATGAGCGAAAAGTTAAAGCTTTCAGGGACTGCTGAACTAAATCAAAAGACACATGTACATCCATGTTGTTAAAATGGCGTAACTGATATATCACAGGAACGGCTAAGGGTATAAGTTCAAAATTTCAGGGATTTTTTCAGGGAGATTTTGAATTAGACCAAAATACACTATGTCCACCTAGGTTGCCAAAAGGGCGTATATGCAGTATTTCAGGAACTGCTAAGGTTGTTAAGTTAAAACTTCCAGGTATTACTAAGGGAATGTTGAACCAAATCGGAACGCACTGTGTCCATCCTAGTTTATCAAAACAGCGTATCTACAGCGTCTAAAGGTATTAAAAGTTGAATTTTCAGGAAGTATTGAGGGGGATGTTGAATTAAATCGGCAGACACTGAGTGCATCCAGACGTTAAAATGGTGCATCTGCAATATCTCAGGAACGTCTAAAAGCACCAAGTTGACACTTCCAGGGAATGTTGAACTATATCAAATGACACTATGCACATCCAGGTTGCCAAAAGGGTGTAGCTGCACTATCTGAGGTACGGCTAAGGGTATAAATTAACAGCTCAAGGGATCCTTCGAAAACCTGGATGCAAATAGTGTCTTTTAATTTTGTTCCAACAGCCCCATCAACACTACCTGAAGAAAAAAATTTTACTTCTCGTGGAAGGGGTGGTTTTAGAAACTTGGGAGAGACGGATTAGAAATTGAAATTTCTCATGCCTTTTCCAAAAGCCATAAGTGATTTAAGGGCAACCTCTCTCCTTCCCGTACTTTTTTCTTCTACACGACACTGTCCTGTAAGCTCTATGAAATTAAATCCCAATTTTCAGATAATCACTTTGTTAAGAAACGTGGAAAAGTCTAAGTTTGCCTCCCATGTCAACATCACCCCCCCCCCCCACGGCAGGAGCAATTAAATTAGCCATCGTTCACAGATACGTTATAGTAGAAAAGCTCTTAGAGATCGTCCACTACGCCAAGATTCCCAGTATTCAACACGGATAAACTCTAGAAACGAAAAGTTTTTGACTAAGTTAAACTACCTGACTAAATCAAAAGATGCCTTTGACACCAGATTTGTCAAATTATCTGTGATGTCTCGAGGATGACTTGGGGGGTCGAGTGGATCTTAAATTTTGATTTGGGCGGGGAAAAGGTAGATCAAAAGACACTATGTGTAACCAGGTAACCGAGATCGTATATCTGCAACATCTCAGGAACGGCTTTGGGGACGAAATTTAAACTCCCAAGGCCCTATTGGGGACAAAGCGACTTCAAATTATATACTGGGAAAGTGGAAGAGGTTAAGCAATTTTTGTTTCTGATCTACCATAATATTTTTGCACCATAAGCTCCTTTGGGACTCATAATCTAAACATAGTTCAGTATGAAGTAAATCAAAAGACACCATAGGTTGCCAGGTTATCAAAATAGCGCATCTGCAACAATCCGAGAACAACTTGTAGTATCGAGTTGAAAATTAAAGGGAGTCTTGATAGGAGGGGGGTTTGGGAAGTGGAAGTTGAACTATAACTTGGGGGAGAGGGTGTAGCTAAACCGAAAAACATTATCTGCATCAAGGTTTTCAAAAAACCATACTAATATCCGCATATCTTGGGAATGCCTCAGGGAATGGAATTGGAACTCTTAGGGAGTGAGGATAGGCTTAATATATTTTTGTATTTTAGCAGCCGAAGTAGTTTATAGAGAACAGGTGATTGGTATGTTTAGAGTACGTTATCATCGTAAATTTATTTTATGGTTGTTTTTTTTTCATGTATGTATTGTGTATGTTAATTGTGCAAAAGAAAGTTAGAGCGAAAAGTTTCTGGAGCTTGTATGATAAACGCCCTACCACTCAAGTTGTTCAATGTTCATTCATTGACGCATTATAGAACCAGTTTTTTCGCTAGTTTCGTTCAGCTTAGCATGAGACAAGACAAAAAGAAGTGACAGAATAGATGGAAAATATATAATTTGGGCTATATATTTGCACATTAGGGGGAGGGGGGGTAAAGTATTTGGACGGTATAAGGTTGAAAAACAATTTTTACTACAAAATGTGCAGAATAATTGTACCTAACACATTAAGCATGCAGACCCGCTGTACTTTACCCCCCCCCCCCCGTAATGTGCACATATTTAGCCCAAATTTGTTCCTAAAGTATATTTTTATCTTACTTTGGTATATTTCATTAGGATTAGGCGTCAGAGAAATATATTAGAAGAACATTAGGTAGGGCGTATATCATACAAGTACCAACTTTCTTGGTTGTTATTTTTTATTAATTAAGTTGATCAGTTTTTTCTTTATGATTATTCTTTTTTTATTATTCTCCTTTTTGAGAATAAAGGGACTTCTCCTTTTTGTATGGGAGACATGACTGACCGCCATTTGGAAAAAGAAACGTCATCGTAGTAAAGGCTTCCTTCAACTATTATTGGTGTAAAAGAAAGTTATAAGGATGGAAAAGTTTTCTTCTTTGTTTTGTTATTTTTTTTATTAATTAAACTGATTAGTTTTGTTCTTTTATGATTATCACTTTTATTATTCTCCTTTTTGACAATTAAGGGGTTTCTTCTTTTCGTGTGGGAGACATAACGGACCACTATTTGGAAAAAGAAAAACCACAGTAATAAGGGCTTGTTGTTGTAGGAGGATGTAATTTATTACGGGAAAGGCAATAGTTTTCTTCTTTTTTTATGGAGTGGTTTTCTGGGGTATAAGTTGGTTTGAAATGTGTCCAATTCGGCTCTTTATTTATTAATAATAACAACAATTATAAATGTAGGTGACGTCTAATGTTTAAAGCTAGAATTGTTTTTAAATCTATCGTCACCAAGAGAAGTGGATGTGGATTAAAAAAAAAAAAAAAAAAAAAAACAACTACGCGTCACCAGGTTATCAAAATTGCGTATCTTCAATATATCGGGAACAACTGGAAAGTATTCTTAAAATTCCAGGGAGTCTTGATGGAGGGGGGGGGGGGAGGGTCACAAGAAGAACTACGACTTGGGGGAGAGGATGGAGCTGAATCAAAAGACATCGGATGAATGCAGGTTGTCAAAATACCATACCAATATTTCCAATACCTAGGGAAAGTCTCGGCGAACAGAGTTGAAACTTTTAGTTAGTGTAGGATAATGAAGGGGGGGGGGGACTTCAAATTTTGTATTTGGGGATAGACAAAATATATTTTCTCCCGTCAACCAAAATGTTTTTGCACTGCAAAGCTGCTATGGGACTTAGTTATGAATCTATTCATAACTAAGTAGCAAGGCAAATCAAAAGACACTATGTGTCGCCAGGTTAAAAAAAATAATACGTCTGCGATATCTTGGCAACCGTCTGGGAGATCAAGATGAAACTTGGGGAGGGGGGGGGGACATATGGACTTCAAATTCTAGCTAGATGGAGGGAGCAGAGAAGGGGTAAACATATTTTGCCTCAAATCCTTCTACAGCTTTTTGCATTTTAAGCCTCTTTGAGACTAGAATTTACTCACGTTGAACTAGCAATGTAAATCGAATGACAAAATATTTACTCTGGTTAACAAAATAACGTATTCACAATATGTCAGAAATGATTTAAGAGATCGAGTTAAATTTTTCAATAGGTTTAGAGGGGACCTTAAATTCTGATTTGGAGGAGGGGACAAAAGTGAATCTAAAGATACTATGTGTATCCAGGCTATAAAAATAGCATATATGCAGCATCTTGGGAGTGGCTTAAGGAATGAAGTTGAAATTTTCAGGCAGTGTATGCGGAGGGGGGAAGGGGCTTCAATTTTTTGGGTTGGGAGAGCATTATCTCAAGAACAGCTTGGTAAATGAAGTTAAAATTTTCTTGGGGAAAGTTATGAATTTCAAAAGAAACTATGCATCCAGGTTATCAAAATAGCATCTCTACGACATCTCCTGAAAGGCAGGTGGGAAACTTTCGGAGTATTTGGGAAGAGAGGAGGCAAGGGCCTTCATATTTAGTATTGAGAGCGAGTGAATGTGGGTAAAAATGCACATTTCCAATCCACCTAAAAACTTTAGAACTATTAGTCCCAAAGGAACTTCAAACCTATTCACGATGTATTAGTAAAGTAAACCAAAAGACAGTATATACACTCAGGCTATCCAAATAGCTCATCCGTAAAACCTCAGAAACGAATGGGGGGGGGTTTAAGTTAAAATTTCCAGGGAGAGGAGGGCAAGGGTAATTCAAATACTATGGTTATGGAGGGGGATAAGAGTTCCAATCTGTTAAAAGTTTTCAGCGCTTCGGGCCCCCCTTGAACTGGAGTCTATTCCCGTCGAGTACCAAGGAAAACGGAAAGAAACTATGATTACCTAGCTTATCAAAATATTATGTCTGCATTATTTCAGGAACAGTTTGGCAGATCGAGTTGACATTTTCAGTGGTGTAACAGGGACCAATTGGACCTTCCGTTTGGACTGGAGGAGGGGCATGTTAAAAATCAAAAGAAACTATGTATCCAGGTTATCAAAATGGCATATCTGCAACATCTCGCGAGCGCCAGGTGGGAATTGAGCTGAAACATTTGGCGTGGTGGGGCGAGGGAGGAGGCGAGGAGCCTTCACATTTAATGTTTTGAGGTGGAATATGTGGGAAGAGGAAACGTGCGTCTCCAATCCGCCTAAAAGTTTTGGAACTATTAGCCCCAGAGGAACTTCGAATCTATTCGCGGAGAAGTAGCAAGGTCAATCAAAAGACAGTATATTCACCCAAGCTATCAAAATAGCGCATCCTTAATACCTCGAGAAAGAATAGGGGGGGGGGGATCAAGTTTAGACTTTCAGGGAGGGATTGAAGAGGGCAATAGGAGTTCAGACATTATGTCTAGGAAAAGGAATACGAGTGACAAAAGTTTTATGTTGCCCAAATGTTGATTCATCCGAAAAAGAATTGACAAATTTTCTTGAAAGGTTGAAACTTACATACGTAAGCTATTGGGTCAATAGGATCCTTATGCAGTAAAAAAAAATGTCTTGTCGGAGAATGGACCCAAAACCTTTTTTTCTTATCACATAGGCTTCGTAATACTTTTGCTTAGCTAAGTTTGACTTCAAATGCTTTTTTATCATTCGAGACCAAAAGACCACAAGACTTGGGACGCAAAACAACAGGGCATTTTATTTCGTCTCGCAAATCAGCTTCAAAATGACGCTAATGAGCTTCTTTCCAGGTAGGTCCCTATATAGACAACCATTTTGGCTGTATTGATGTGTGAGGCCCAAAACTAGGCCGAAGATTTTGTTCGTCTCTGACAGTTTTGTCATCAATTTACAGGGTATATAAACAGGGCCATGTAGACTCGAATGCAAACAAAAATATTTTGAAGATTGGTTGTATCTATATGTGACACCTGGAATTGGCCCAAAAAAGTTGTTTTCTCAGATTGGCTTAGACTTGAAAGGGCATGTTTATAAAGACAAGGGGACCTCAACGAAGATAAAAGCAATTTGATAAATTTACTGCATTGACCTTGACAGCCAAAACGGTCCATTTCGCTGCTTCAACGAATTATTTTTCTTAAGTATAATTAGCTTCAGCCGGCCCAACAATGGCCGAAATGACACTAGTTAATTGCCCTGTATTACCACTAGGTTATATAAATCTATTGAGAATTTTTCTTAAAGGAAAAAGTAGATGGTTTTAACAGGAATAGACCTCTCAGGGGAACGGTTCACAATGAGAACGCAGTACCAAATAAAGCTGTTTTTAACCTATTCAGTACCAGCTTTTTCTGCTTTAAATAATCAGAACAAATCTCCCTCTCTCTACGGTAGCATTATCACCTTGAAAAACAGTGTCGGAAGAAAAAAAAAAAAAAACTCCTCAGAAAGAGACTTATAGAAATAATTTATTGATGCCAAGTGCCTTCTTAGACAGTCAACAAACACGCTATTGCTAACAAGAATGTGGTTGAAGAAAAGATAAAATAAGAGTTAGAAAAGAAATAATTCAACCCACCTAATTTCCAGGTTACCATCTTCCATCACTTTATACCTTCCGCCGGTTAATTCTAAGCCATCACGTACCCACTTGACTTCAGGTTTTGGTGCACCTGTTACTTTACATGTCATATTCACTGACGACCCATCTACAGTTGCGATGTCTTCGGGTGGCTCCACAATCTCAGGAGGCAGTGCTGAAATTGTTTAAGGTCATAATAATAATAATAAAAATATAATGCAAAAACGTAGACCAGAGCCTCTTAATAATTAGAATTGAAAAAATAGTAATGATACGCCCATATAAAGAAACTTAAAAACTATATTTTTCGTGGTAACCAGACCAATGGATTTTCAATCAACTCTAAGAAGTCGTCTTCCATATCTTGCTTTTTCAGTTCGTGGACCAAACTGTTTTTTTCTGCTAGATCTCCAGTAATATTCTCTATTTGGGCGCATTTCTTTTCAATGTCGGAGAGCTGGTCCAGCGAATTGAAGTGGTTACCAATCTTTAATTGAAAGCTATCAAGAAACTACTATTCAAAAGCAATGTTATAATGTGGCACTTTTTATGTTCAAAAATATTATTTGCAACGCAAGGGTTGTTGAACTTAGCTAGCTGTAGATGTTCACCGTTCAGAAATCTGTCACCAATTGTCTGCTGGTATATAAAAATTTACTGTGTCTACATCTAGACGACCAACTCTGGCATTCCACTCTCCTGGAGCAGCATACATGTCATGTCTCAGAATCATATCAAAGGTTCTCTTTAAATCGTAAGTTTATTTTATACAATTGGTAATGTCGGCAACTCCCAGCCAATTACGCGATGTTATACAACTCGAAGCAACAACCTAACACGAAGCGTCAGTATGTTTCCAATAATAAGGAGAGCCGTACATTTATTTTTAATGTTTGAAGCATGAAGACAAGCGAGTGCCGCATACAGTTTAAAAAGATTGGATGTGATCAGTAACTTCACGATCAGATGGGTTTTATACGTTTGGTAAGTACAGCAATTTCGTCTCACTGCGGTGAAACTAAAATAAAAATTCCAGAAATTTGTTTCTGTGTAAGAGAGAGAGGTTAAAAGAACTTAGACTTTAGCGTTTAGTGGAAGAGACAAGATAGTTTCTCTCCCGTCCTCACAAAAAAAGAGTACTATCTACAGTTTTTTTTCTTTTTTTTCATTTTTAAGCCTGTCATCCGACCAATTCTTTGACTAATATAATATATGTTTACCGCAATCATTATTGTTTCTAGTAGGGCACGTAAACAGAGACGACTATCCTATTACGTATCCAGCCTTTTCGTTTTATAGTTGTAAAAACATACGAAGTTATATAGGTTACCAACGGGAACCCATAAGGGAGCTTCCCATGATACTAAGCAGGCAGAAGTTCAAGGTTATAAGGTACTCGTATATCCAGCGCCTTATTAACTGTATCCGTTATTTAAGGCTGATATGGAAACGGAGCTTAGTCTTGATAAGAATTATCTGTCACAACAATTTACTTCCAATCTTTTCACGATTTCATTCAGTTTTGTAATATAAGTCTACATAAATGCAAAAACTATGTTAACAAATTGCACGCTTGAAAAAAATAATTAGAAAATAGAAAATAAAGAAAAATGTATTATTCCATAAGCAAATTTTGATCATTTTTCTACGGTTCCCGCTTTTGTATGTTGGGAAAATATTATTTAGACATTTTCCTTGGCATAATAGTGTCCATAATCAAACTTTCATTTACAAGACATTCGTAATTGCTGAAGGCAGAAAAAAAGTTGGTTAGTTCATCATTACTAAACTCCAGTTAAAAAACCAAGAATAGTTAGTTATTAACATCAATAGAAAGTCCTCACAGGAGTGAGTAGCCTTAAATATAGGTCACAAACTGACGAGCACATATCACCGGTCCTTTCCTGTTAGAAGGCGATACTTAGACAACCTCCCGCGAAATTTCCAAATAGGGATTCGGGTCTTTGTACAAGTTTAATGGCAGGACAATCTGTGATATTTAGCAGATACCCTTCTCCTTTGTCAGTTATTAAGGAAAATTATTCTCTGGAAACAGTCATTTGGCATCTCAAAGAGATTTCAAGTCATGTAAGCCACTCTTTCGTACTGTCCAAAATGTCTTTTTAAGCCATTGCTGCTAAGTATTAATAACAGAGGCAGTGCTGTAGCGCAACCTATGTAAAGAGCCATATGGCTTCCAAATGCCGTTTATTTTCTACGGTCACTTAGAATGGAAAGGATCATCGTAGAACCTTGAAAGGAGCTCATTTTGGAAACAGAAGGTTCTAGTGTCCTTTAAATAAAAAAAATCCCTGGAGGGCAACAAGCCCCTCCCATGCCATCCGTAACTATCCCCTTCCCCCGCAGTATCACAAGAAGTTTGGTTAAAATTTTGAGATAGCCATTTTATGGAAAATATTAGAAAATTCTGATAGATAAGCCTCTAGGATAACCTGAGACCCTGGGACAAGGGCTGTAGATTATGCAGATTGTAAACTGTTGACTGGTAGATTTTATAAATATAGCATTGAGGGCCCACTGGCTCAAAATTTTCACGGATTGTTCTTTGGGTTAAAAGCAAAATTGTCACAAACCAAACAGACCAAACAGACCAAAATTTTTGTGTCCCTGATCAGTTTGAAATTTACATCCCTTGGCCCAAGTCCTTGGGCCAGGAGAAAACTAATATACAAAAAAAATGATTTAAGGGTACGCACCCCCTCCCTCCCACCATAAAAAGGGCCAAAAAACATTTCCTCCAATCGGTTCGAAGCTGGTATTCTTAAGCCTTTGGGCTAAAGGGGGACCAGTGTAGAAAGAAAATCCAAAAAAAAAATCGGTCCTGTCTAAAATGGGGCCCGACAAAGGCCCAAAAACTTTTTTACGTGGCCCCTGTTTATGGAAGGGGTAGTCAGAAAAAGCCTCAGAGAGGACACATTCGATTAGAAACTGAAAGTTATATTGCCATTTTTAAGACCAAAAATGATTGGAGGGCAAACACCCTTCCTCCCGTACCGTCTTCTGCTACCCCCCTCCCCAAGAAAAACCACAAAGATATAGAATCGAAATTTGGAAATATCTATTTTGTTTAAGAGTGTCAAAAAGTATCATAAGTATGCCTCCAAGGTCGTTACCATCCCAGCACCCCGGGGTCAATGTCCATGGACTATATAAATTACTCACTGTTTCGTTTTTTTCTTTTTTAAAGGAGACCCTGTTTTGTCTTTGTTGTCCGATCAGCAAGGAGCTCTTAGGGATCATTTGCTAGGCCAAGTTTCCTAGAGTTTCTCAAAAGTCTGCTCTGTAAACGACATGCTTATCTGAGTAAACCAAAAGGCGTTATGCGCGTTTGACTTTTCAAAGGATCAACAACATCTCGGGAATGGTTTGGGGGATCGAGTAGAAACTTGCAGAACGACAACGAACTCTATATTGGGGAAGGGGCCAAACTTGTTTTGTCTCCAGCCAACCACAACATTTTTGGACTAAAAGCCGCTATGAGACGTAGAATCTGTTTACAGTTAAGTAGGAAGGTAAATCAAAAGACACCATACGTAGCCAAGTTATCAAAATAGCGCATCTGCAACATCTGGGGAAACGGGTTGGGAGATAAAGTGAAAACTTCCATCGTTTTTTTTTTTTTAAGAAGGAGGAGGACGTAGACGTCGAGTATAAACTTGAAGAAGAGGGCAGAGAAGGGCTAAATATGTTTCGTCTCAAATCTGTCTTAGTTTTGGCACTTTAAGGCCCTAACAAACTAGAATCTACTCGAGTTGAGGTAGCGATGTAAATTGACAAACCCTATACAAACCCAAGTTGACAAATTAAGGTATCTGCAATGTTTCAAGAACGGCGTTGGAGATAAATCTGAAAGTTTCGGGGGGGGGGGAGATGAAGAAGGTCATCTCCAATTTCTACTCGGGGATAAGGGTGGAGGTAAGACTTGAGACATTACGTTGATTCAGGCTATCAAAATTGTATATCTCCGATTTCAAGGGAGCAGCTTTCGGGATGTAGTTGAGAAGTTCAGTATTGGGGTGTATGTGCGGGTGTCGCCACTTATTGATGCAAAAATGGCGCAAAAAGGTTGCTATGCCACTTACTCGAAGGGGAGAACCCCTTGTCGGCCCAAATGTTAGTGAGATTCCCGCTCTTACCCCAACGGTTCTGCAAATATCGGGTTTGGTACTACCCTATTTACAGTATACCCTGTCCCAGGGTATGATAACGCGATCGAGTGGTCAAATGGCCACTTTCTAAAGCCAAATGTACCCGCCTTGGGTTACGGCTAACAATCTCTACTCTCTCCTTGGAGGTAACAACCCTCCCTGTCAATATAATAATGACGGTACCTAGTAGCTCTATTCCTACCCTGCCTGGGTTACGGAAAATAGTACACAGTTTGCAGAAAATACCTTACTTGTATTCTTCCAAAAGGTGGGTGGACCGTCACTTGGCCCAGCCAATCAGCTACCTCCTCATTCAAACCCAATTTTACCTCTTAGATTTATCTTTCAATGACTCCCAAACCAGGAAGTAAAAATAAACTTGCTTCACAGCTTACCTATTGCAAAACCACTATCGCTTAGTAACGGGAATTTAACCTGTCTTTTGAAATTATACTATAAGCAAAATTAAAATGTAATTAAAGAAACGAAAATAGGTTCTTTATCTGAAAGGAAAAGAAACAGGGGTGGAACCCCAACATTCAGGTAGTGTGAGTGGAAGGGAGTGAGGTAACTTCAAATTTTATGTTGGGGGCGGAGTGGCTAGGATATTACTTCTCCGATCCACTAAAACGCTTTGTACTATAATCCGGTATGGGGCTTAGAATCTATGCACGTCTAAGTAGCAAGGTAAATCTACTACTACTACTACAAACAACTCACCACAGCACCAATACGCCTGAGGCCAACACAGCTACGCACGCTCCTCCTCCAACCCAATCTATTCAAACCCTCCCTTTTTACGCCCGCCCATGACGTTCCCATTTCCTTTAAATCTTTCTTTATGACGTCCTCCCACCCCAGACGAGGACGACGTGCTTTCCGTTTAGCTCTAGACGGTTGGCCGAAAAGAACAATCTTCGACAATCTGTCATCCTTCATCCGCACAACGTGCCCTAGCCACCTCAACCTTTCTTTCATTATAGCCCTAGAGAGCGGTATTGAACCACATTTTTCGTATAGCCTATTGTTTGAAATACGGTCAGTCAGCCGGGTACCCATAACAATCCTTAAGCAATTTCTCTGGAAAACATCTAGCAAATCTTCATCCGCTTTTCGGAGCGTCCATGCTTCAGAGCCATATTTGACCACTGTCATCACTGTAGCTTCTAATATTCTAATCTTGGTTTGCAGACTTATCTTCCTATTCTTCCAAACTTCATTCATTTTGCTCACACTTTCATATAGGATGCTTAAATCATCAGCATAATCTAAGTCCAGGAGACTTTTTCCTCCCCATTTTATTCCGTGGTCTCCCATTACCTTTCCTGTGCTCCTTAAGACAAAGTCCATCAAAATAATCCATATAAAGGGGGATAGAACACAACCCTGCTTAACTCCTGATTTAATACAAAACCAGCTGCTAACCTCATTTTCTACCTTAACCGCAGCAGTGTTATTCTCGTACATAGCACTAATTACTTTAATGTATTTGTCTGGTATACCATACAAGTATAAAACCTTTACTAAAGCTCTTCTATCGACAGAATCGAACGCTTGCTCATAATCTATAAAACTGAGGACCAAAGGTGTTTGAAAATATATATATATATATATATATATATATATATATATATATATATATATATATATATATATATATATATATATAGATATATATATATATATATATATATATATATAATATATATATATATATATATATATATATATATATATATATATATATATGTATATATATATACTACGGCATCTCTCAGTCTAAAAAGTATCATATTACTAAGTAATTTACTACCTACAGAGACCAGACTAATCCCTCGATAATTACCACACTCACTTTTATCACCTTTCTTATAAAGTGGCTTAATTAAGGTTTTCCTAAAATCGTTAGGTACTTCCCCTTTTTCAAAAATCATATTCATAATCTTCAGTAACTTATTTCTAACCTCAGAGCCACCATATTTAAGAAACTCATTTACCACCCTATCAGCACCTGGAGCCTTATTATTTTTAGTCCTTTTAGTACTGTTGCTAATTCCTCCTCACAAAACAAATCTTCCTTCACACCCAATGTATTACATTTCTCCACTTTCTTTACATTCCTTTTGTTTTCATATGATCTATCATTAAGGTAATTCTTGTACAAGTCCTTTCTCCTTTCAATCAAACATAAAGCTTTTTCACTAATATTCTTAGCTGCAGTTCTAGCTTTCTTCCCTAAGACACCTTCAGCAACTTCACAAATTATTTTTCTAAAATTATTCCAACCCTCTTCCACATTATCAAAATTTAAACTCTCAAGTTTAGTATTCAACTGTTCCTGGAAAGTTTCTCTCAAATTCTTATCCTGGAGTCTACCAACATCATAACTTCCCGGGAGGTAGTTACCCTTGCGATATTTCAGCTTTAAATAAACCCTTGACACTACTAGATGGTGATCTTTACTCTTAACATCAATAACGGCACTCCTATATACCCTAGTATCTTGTATTGATCCTGCCAGTCTTCGGTTTACAATAACATAATCAATAAGGTTTGCTGTCTTACCATCACGTGAATACCATGTTAACTTATGAGCCATTTTATGACCAAATACCGTATTGGTTATAACTAGATTGTTATACCTACAAAATTACAAAAGTCTATATCCATTACTGTTTTCTTTTCCTACACCAAATTTACCTGGGCTAGGGTACCATCTATCCCTATTTCTACCAACCTGGGCGTTAAAATCTCCCAGTAAAAACATCATATTTCTACCTGGGACCCTGTCTATTTGATCCTGTAACTGTAAGTAAAATTCATCTGAGTCACTAGTATCTCCGTCAGTCGGTTCTACAGGGGCATATACTACTATAACTGATACTCTGAACTTTGTAGTCATAAAATGAGCAATTAGTATTCTATTATTAATACCTTCCCAGCCAAAACAAGACTTAGCAGCTTCCTTATTCATCATGAGCCCTACTCCCTGTCTATGTACCCCATCCTTCCTGCCTGAGTAAACAAATTCTATATCACCTAATTTCATACTTCCTAACCCTGGGATATGAGTTTCAGAAACTCCTAATAAATCCAGTTCGAATCCTCTGAATTCGTCAGTCAAAATGTCGATACGATAGTCATTTTTTAACGTCATAACATTTCAAGTTCCAATTTTCATATTCTTTAAATGATTGAAATTATTTTCGCCTCAGGAAAAGCAATGATCCGGGATACCAGTGCAGGACGGGGTCACATATCTTCTCAAGTCTACACCGAAGCGCTTAAGTCGGCTTAGAACCGGACAGCAAGAAGTCCCTGGGACCTCCATGAATGGGGGTTTTGTGCAATCCTGGGCCCATCTTGGTCACAACATGGTTTTCAGCACTTGGCGATGCTCTTCTATCAACAAGAGTCGAAATCCTGCACAGACAATCTCAAGCCTATTACCACCGACTCATTATATATTCATGCCTATAATTATTATACTACTATGGGGAGGCATCCCATAATAGATAAATTAGCTAGGAAGAGGTTTTTCAGCCCAAAAACGCCCGTCAAAACATATCAAGCCCAGAAGAATTATCCATTAGTCAGAATCCCGTGCGAATGCTGTGTCGTTTACTAGGCTATAATTTCCTCGAGGGGCGCCACTCCTCAAGTAGGAATAGAGTTGACCGCAAGGTCCCCAGTCTTCCAGGTACCCCGAAGGGGTCGAGGCAGCCCTGTGCAGAGGCCGTTGTCCATAGACCTGGATCTTACGCCCTGCTGCAGTTATCCTCTTATAGAGGATCCTCCCGCGATGGTGTTCTGCATCACCATGCAATTTAACCCATTATTGGGAGAAGGTTTGTAACTCCTGGGACTTGTGGACAAACAAGTGGGCCCTTTTGAGTGTAAATTTGAGGGGCCTTCTTCCTCCTCCACCTGTATTTATGACCCCGGGCGAGGGTGCCCCAGTTTCTACTATGGACCCCCAGGGACAAGGTCCCCTCTTGGTCCGTGCCTCCTGTGGAGGTACCCTACATATCTGTAGGGCGTTCCCCTATCGCCACGTGGGGACACGCTGAATCGCCTGGGGGAGGCCAACTAATATCTAGCCTAATTTATTGATTCACTTCACCATTAGCTTGTAAAACTAATGTAAGATTAATGTCTAGCCTAATTTATTGATTAACTTCAACATTAGCTTGCAAAACTAATGTAAAACTAATATCTAGCCTAATTTATTCATTCACTTCGACATTCGCTTGCAAAACTAATGTAAGATTAATGTCTAGCCTAATTTATTGATTAACTTCAACATTAGCTTGCAAAACTAATGTAAAATTAATGTCAAGCCTAATTTATTGATTTACTTCAACATTAGCTTAAAAAACTAATGTAAGATTAATTTCTAGCCTAATTTATTGATTAACTTCAACATTAGCTTGCAAAACTAATGTAAAACTAATATCTAGCCTAATTTATTCATTCACTTCAACATTCGCTTGCAAAACTAATGTAAGATTAATGTCTAGCCTAATTTATTGATTAACTTCAACATTAGCTTGCAAAACTAATGTAAAACTAATATCTAGCCTAATTATTCATTCACTTCAACATTCGCTTGCAAAACTAATGTAAGATTAATGTCTAGCCTAATTTATTGATTAACTTCAACATTAGCTTGCAAAACTAATGTAAAATTAATGTCAAGCCTAATTTATTGATTTACTTCAACATTAGCTTATAAAACTAATGTAAGATTAATGTCTAGCCTAATTTATTGATTAACTTCAACATTAGCTTGCAAAACTAATGTAAAACTAATATCTAGCCTAATTTATTCATTCACTTCAACATTCGCTTGCAAAACTAATGTAAGATTAATGTCTAGCCTAATTTATTGATTAACTTCAACATTAGCTTGCAAAACTAATGTAAAATTAATGTCAAGCCTAATTTATTGATTTACTTCAACATTAGCTTATAAAACTAATGTAAGATTAATGTCTAGCCTAATTTATTGATTAACTTCAACATTAGCTTGCAAAACTAATGTAAAACTAATATCTAGCCTAATTTATCATTCACTTCAACATTCGCTTGCAAAACTAATGTAAGATTAATGTCTAGCCTAATTTATTGATTAACTTCAACATTAGCTTGCAAAACTAATGTAAAACTAATATCTAGCCTAATTTATTCATTCACTTCAACATTCGCTTGCAAAACTAATGTAAGATTAATGTCTAGCCTAATTTATTGATTAACTTCAACATTAGCTTGCAAAACTAATGTAAAATTAATGTCAAGCCTAATTTATTGATTTACTTCAACATTAGCTTATAAACTAATGTAAAATTAATGTCTAGCCTAATTTATTGATTAACTTCAACATTAGCTTGCAAAACTAATGTAAAACTAATATCTATCCTAATTTATTCATTCACTTCAACATTCGCTTGCAAAACTAATGTAAGATTAATGTCTAGCCTAATTTATTGATTAACTTCAACATTAGCTTGCAAAACTAATGTAAAACTAATATCTAGCCTAATTTATTCATTCACTTCAACATTCGCTTGCAAAACTAATGTAAGATTAATGTCTAGCCTAATTTATTGATTAACTTCAACATTAGCTTGCAAAACTAATGTAAAATTAATGTCAAGCCTAATTTATTGATTTACTTCAACATTCGCTTGCAAAAATAATGTAAGATTAATGTCTAGCCTAATTTATTGATTAACTTCAACATTAGCTTGCAAAACTAATGTAAAACCTAATATCTATCCTAATTTATTGATTAACTTCAACATTAGCTTGTAAAACTAATGCAAGATTAATGTCTAGCCTAATTTATTGATTTACTTCAACATTAGCTTATAAAACTAATGTAAAATTAATGTCTAGCCTAATTTATTGATTAACTTCAACATTAGCTTGCAAAACTAATGTAAAACTAATATCTATCCTAATTTATTCATTCACTTCAACATTCGCTTGCAAAACTAATGTAAGATTAATGTCTAGCCTAATTTATTGATTAACTTCAACATTAGCTTGCAAAACTAATGTAAAACTAATATCTAGCCTAATTTATTCATTCACTTCAACATTAGCTTGCAAAACTAATGTAAGATTAATGTCTAGCCTAATTTATTGATTGACTTCAACATTAGCTTGCAAAACTAATGTAAAATTAATGTCAAGCCTAATTTATTGATTTACTTCAACATTCGCTTGCAAAAATAATGTAAGATTAATGTCTAGCCTAATTTATTGATTAACTTCAACATTAGCTTGCAAAACTAATGTAAAACTAATATCTATCCTAATTTATTCATTCACTTCAACATTCGCTTGCAAAACTAATGTAAGATTAATGTCTAGCCTAATTTATTGATTAACTTCAACATTAGCTTGCAAAACTAATGTAAAACTAATATCTAGCCTAATTTATTCATTCACTTCAACATTCGCTTGCAAAACTAATGTAAGATTAATGTCTAGCCTAATTTATTGATTAACTTCAACATTAGCTTGCAAAACTAATGTAAAACTAATATCTAGCCTAATTTATTCATTCACTTCAACATTCGCTTGCAAAACTAATGTAAGATTAATGTCTAGCCTAATTTATTGATTAACTTCAACATTAGCTTGCAAAACTAATGTAAAATTAATGTCAAGCCTAATTTATTGATTTACTTCAACATTAGCTTATAAAACTAATGTAAGATTAATGTCTAGCCTAATTTATTGATTAACTTCAACATTAGCTTGCAAAACTAATGTAAAACTAATATCTAGCCTAATTTATTCATTCACTTCAACATTCGCTTGCAAAACTAATGTAAGATTAATGTCTAGCCTAATCTATTGATTAACTTCAACATTAGCTTGCAAAACTAATGTAAAATTAATGTCAAGCCTAATTTATTGATGAACTTCAACATTAGCTTGCAAAACTAATGTAAAACTAATATCTAGCCTAATTTATTCATTCACTTCAACATTCGCTTGCAAAACTAATGTAAGATTAATGTCTAGCCTAATTTATTGATTAACTTCAACATTAGCTTGCAAAACTAATGTAAAACTAATATCTAGCCTAATTTATTCATTCACTTCAACATTCGCTTGCAAAACTAATGTAAGATTAATGTCTAGCCTAATCTATTGATTAACTTCAACATTAGCTTGCAAAACTAATGTAAAATTAATGTCAAGCCTAATTTATTGATTTACTTCAACATTAGCTTATAAAACTAATGTAAGATTAATGTCTAGCCTAATTTATTGATTAACTTCAACATTAGCTTGCAAAACTAATGTAAAACCTAATATCTATCCTAATTTATTGATTAACTTCAACATTAGCTTGTAAAACTAATGCAAGATTAATGTCTAGCCTAATTTACTGATTAACTTCAACGTGCTAGAGGGCCATAAAACAGGAGCATCTGCAATATCCTGGGAAAGGCCCTGTTGATCAAACTGAAACTTTCAGCGAGTGTCGGGAAGGGGGGGGATTTCAAATCTTGACTTGGGGGAGGGGCAGAAAGGAAAAGTCCGAAAATTTTGATCTCTAATCTGTCATGATTATTGACGCTATGAGCCCCTGTTAAACCGGAATATATTCCTAGTGAAGCAGCGTAGTGGACAAAAAGAAACCATGTATACCCAGATCATCAAAACATGATGAACTGTGTATCTTCATTATCCGAGAAAAGGATTGGGGGTCAAATTACAATTTTCCAAAAGTGATGGGTGGCAAGTAGACCACAAATTTTGACTTGAGAGATGGGGCAGAGGTAAACCAAAACAAACTTTGTATCCAGGATATCAAAATGGGATATGTTGCAACATTTCGGAACCAACTTATGGGATCGAGCAGAAACTCCCAGACCTTTTAATCGTTTTAGTACTGTCACTAATTCTTCCTCACAAACTAAATCTTCCTTCACATCCAAGGTATCACAAACTTTTTTATTTTCCTCTAAACCTTCTCCTGTAACTCTATCCTAGTTTAGCACCTTCTCAAAATGTTCTGTCCATCTCTCTTTAACTCTTTCCTTATCACTAATTGTGGCTACGTTCCTGTCTTTAACTTGGACAAGTCCAGATCGACAACTCCTTTTCAATTTACTAACATACCAGTACAATATTTTACTATTATGGCGTATAGCTGCATCTAACAGATCCTCGGCAATTTTATCCATGGTCTCCACTTCAACCTAAGCAGCTTGAAAAAGACATTTATAGATACCTTGGCCAGGTGGACGCCTATGTAGAAAACTAATTTTGAGACTAATTTTGGCGGTGTCGGTTCATGACGCCCAGAAATGTACCCAATTTTCGTCTCAGATAAGTTTGTAACAGATAAACTGGTAGATAGAGCTAGGTAGACCTCAATGGAATTTTTTTTGAAGATTGGTAGTTGCGAATAGTGACAGTGACAGCTATGGAAAAACATATTTTGAAAAGGGCTTTAGCCAATGACTGAAACCGCAAAATGGGCTAAATATTGTTTTCTCTGATTGGCACGAAACGTCCAAAGTAAGCGGACTGGGCCAAGGAAACGTTAACGAGGACAATCAATTTTAGAAGAAAAATTTTTGCATTTATTTGCGACATTTTTTCTTTTTTTAGACAACAAGACGGAAACATTTTTTAATAAATGACGCATTTACTTAAACAAACAAAAAATTACAATAAAATATAACAAAATATTATCCTTTTATCAAAATGGACGAATAAGATATATGTATATTCAAGGGTGTTTACAGGATAGGGATCAGGATGACTTCAATTCAATAGAAGAACAAAAACAACAAAAAATTTCAATTCGTATCAACCACAATCCCTCTCCTATCCATCCAAATTTCTGTAGTAAAACTATTACTAAAATCGAATTGATAAAACTAAATATAAAAATTTTAATCTATAATTGCGCAAAACTGCTGCTGACCGACTGAATATTCAACTTTCATCTAAAACTTAGACAAAATCCGAATTTTTAGTCAAACAAAAAACTGAAAAACATTGCGAATTCTAGCATTAACAAATAATAAAATTAGGTCAATTAAAAACAAACGGAAATTAATTTGAAAAAAACATCCCAAAAAAGAAGTATTTCAAAGGAAAGTAAAAAGTCATATTAAAACCTAGGACGGGAAGAAATAAAGTCGTATAATAATTCAAATTTAAAACGAGCAGAAATTACAATCAACGAATAGAAAAAAAAATTCAAAACGAACACAAATTAAAACGAATAATTGCATCAAATATAAAGATAACGGACAATGCTATAAATTAATAAATGAATCCTAATAAATGAAATATAAATGCAACTTTATAATAAATGAAACTTTGTCAAGCCGAATTTAAGAGGAACATAAATTTCCATAGACTAGAGTAGGGCTACCATCCCCTAAACCTTCTAAAGGCCATAGCCGAAGCCGTTTCTACGGTTGGTGGTGCCAGAGAATACAGCCCACCTCCCCCCCTCCCGACTCGAATATAAGCAAAAAACCCGAATCAAAGGGAAAAATCGGATCAAAGTGAGTAATTCCTCACGCCACGGCACCCCCTCCCCTCCCCATGCTACGGCACCCCCCTCCCAAAGCCATGGCACCCGGGGCAACTGCCCATGCTGCCCCCCTCCTAGGAACAACGGGGGTTGCCCCTTAGACTCTGGCTCAAAGCCTCATTTGCGCTCGACACAAAGAAATGGACTTACCAAGAACATTGAGATAGACATCTTTATATACGTAGCCAAGACTGTTAGTTGCGTTACATCCATAATTTCCTGTATCTAGCTTTGTCAATTTCTCGATGACAATTTCGTTCGGTCGCACCTGAAAAAATTATCTCAAAATACTTTCTTGATTTTAATTTGAAACCGTGCGAATCGTCTTAGTCAGTCTAAACTCACAGCTATAATAGGCAGTGGAATTACTATTCAAAAATATTATAAACATTTCTCAAAACTGCCTAAAGCCATAATCCACTTGTTCATGTTTAAACCCGTCAGATAAGCCGTACAATTTTTAACTAAACTAACTAATCACGGTTAGATATGCTACTTTTATAATTACTTAGAAATTTCAATTGTAGTTCTTATGAGAGAATCGATACGCGTTTCCAATGGAGGAGAAAATGTGTTCCTGACGATAAAATCATATAACTAACTACGGAGGTTTTTTGATTATTTGTACTTTGCAATGTAAATTACAGACTTAGACTTGTAGGCCATTTGAAAACACTTTATTAAAAAACTCATTGACAAGTTCTATGTGTCTATAATGACAACAAGTATTGTAACCGTCGAAAAAATTATTTTTCATTCTTTCCCAAGTTCTGTCCCTTTCGAAAAACGTCTGCAACATTACAATAGGAACATAAACTGAAAATGAAATCAAAAATACTTTGGTAACAGTATTGGTACCGAAAGTCTTTGGAAACAATACTTACAGCAAAAATTCTGCTTAAAAATAGCATTTTCAAGTTATAACTTTAGAAAAAAAATTCACTAAATTCTAAATACAGGTCAAACAGCTTGAGTACAGCTGGAGCCCGGGAGAATTTTCCTTGAGTTAGTGGAATTCAAAAGAGCAGAGTGCCTCAAGAGATCAACACACATGGCAACTTCGAACAAGAGATTAGCTTGGAATATCAATAACAGCAGCACTTTTCAAACAGTCGAGCCGTACTTTTTGACCCTGTGGAATAGACACCAAACACATCTCAACACCAGAATCCGAATTTGTGAAGCAATGGCCAGTTCAGAACTGTTGTACGGAAGTGAAACTTTAACCAACAAGGCCCCGGATGCTGTAACACATTCTTTGACAAAGATGCCTACGGAGATTATTGGGTCTCAGAGTTACTGATGAGCTTTAAAAAAGGGATCGGAAAGCGGCACTTTCAAGAATACAGCATAGTAGACATTATAAAGAA